>WNWK01002655.1:2500-77500 GCA_009830355.1 Cherax destructor
TTGCCTTCCATTGCCCACTCGCTCTGTGACCTTTATGGTGAAAAATCTGGTCTTTAATGCCGACAAATGGTGCTTCAAAACACATGCACTAACACTCAGAGCAGCTTGTTAGAGTCAACGAGGTCCAGGACCGAAACGTGTTCATAATGTGTGCTAAGTACGTGCTCATGCGTCTTTAAGCTGATCCATACGGGTTTAGTGCTTATATTTATATACACGGTGGTTGGAAATCTTAGTCTGCATAAAGAATTATATGATCAAGGTTGTCATACAAGAAAACTGTCACTAACAGAACTGTGTATGATCGTATGTTATCATACAAGAACTGTCATTGGAAGACCTGTGAAGTGTTATATAAGGCGGTAATGGCAACTCTCACAACCCAGCGTCTCAAGGGAACTTAATTTAGATTATTTTAATCATCGGTGACGCTGTGGTCGTGTCTCCTCATCACAGCTGTGAGGACGAGGGTTCGATGCCCTTCCTGCTCATATTACACAGATTAACAACAATGTGAAGTGTTTGTTTTCGCTGTGTAAGTACAGTGTAATTTATTTAGACAAGTGAAGTGCCTTGGAGAAATTTAAATGTCACCTCTTGTGATGGGATTTTTTTTAACAGGTTGGAGTGGTCAGCCAGAGAAAGGTCCAGGTGAAATAACTTAAAGCAATGCTTATGTGTCGTAGCCTGGTGGTGGGGGTCGCGGCTCTCGTTACACAGGTTTGGGGATCGATTCTCCGTCTAGAAAGGAATGTTTAATAGAGCTATATGACTCAGGCGGGTTTAGCACATTTTAAAGACAATGATTACTGAAGGGAAGGGGTGGTCATTCAACGGGTCGCCAGCAGCAACAGCCTAGTTGACCAGTAACAAACAAAAACACAAACAACAACAACAATTTGACCTTAATAATAATAAACAATAACAGCAACAATAATATGTGTTGTAATATAATATAAATGTTTACCTTATAACTGTGCTAATTACAATGTTAAGCTCCGTGGGCTGGCACGCAATGTTGTCTCAAAAGCTTGCAACTATTTATTATACAACTTTAGAAATTCAAGCTTCCTACATCATGTGGGGAACGCATTCCTTCATTATGTGCCAAAATTTACATTTCTACATCATTGCTAAAATAAATGAGGCACAATTAGGTGGTTCATTAGGTTGAAAGCCTATCGTCTGTTTGACGGTCATTAAGGCTGTCTGTCACCTGGGTACTGTTATAATGTCAAGAGTGTTTTAATGACTAAAATAGGGATTAAACTCAGCGTATATATAATGACAGATATGAGCCTTTCTGTGTATATATTCTGTCGAAAATATATCAGGCCCGTTTATCTCTTTCTCGATAAACACCCGGATTATTGACCCTGTGGGGGTTTGTAACCCACAGGGTCCAAAAGAAAGCCAAGCAGTGTGGCTTAATTGGATTAGGGTCCTTTGATCCTCCTCCCCAGGATGAAACCCATAAGAGCTAACGCCCAGGTACCTACTTACTGCTAGGTGAACAGGGGTGGCAGGTGTAAGTATTCTTGCCTCCGTCTCAGCTCGTCCTGGATTGAACCTAAGTCCTTGTGTTATGATACGAACGTTATACAATGAATTGAACCTAAGTCCTTGTGTTATGATACGAATGTTTTACCATGGATTGAACCCAAGTCCTTGCGTTATCATACGAACGTTCTACCATGAATTGAACCCAAGTCCTTGCGTTATGATACGAACGTTCTACCATGAATTGAACCTAAGTCCTTGTGTTATGATACGAATGTTTTACCATGGATTGAACCCAAGTCCTTGTGTTATGATACGAACGTTCTACCATGGATTGAACCCAAGTCCTTGCGTTATGATACGAACGTTCTACCATGAATTGAACCCAAGTCCTTGTGTTATGATACGAACGTTCTATCATGAATTGAACCCAAGTCCTTGTGTTATGATACGAACGTTCTACCATGAATTGAACCTAAGTCCTTGTGTTATGATACGAATGTTTTACCATGGATTGAACCCAAGCCCTTGCGTTATCATACGAACGTTCTACCATGAATTGAACCCAAGTCCTTGCGTTATGATACGAAAGTTCTACCATGAATTGAACCTAAGTCCTTGTGTTATGATACGAATGTTTTACCATGGATTGAACCCAAGTCCTTGTGTTATGATACGAACGTTCTACCATGGATTGAACCCAAGTCCTTGCGTTATGATACGAACGTTCTACCATGAATTGAACCCAAGTCCTTGTGTTATGATACGAACGTTCTATCATGAATTGAACCCAAGTCCTTGTGTTATGATACGAACGTTCTACCATGAATTGAACCTAAGTCCTTGTGTTATGATACGAATGTTTTACCATGGATTGAACCCAAGTCCTTGCGTTATCATACGAACGTTCTACCATGAATTGAACCCAAGTCCTTGCGTTATGATACGAACGTTCTACCATGGATTGAACCCAAGTCCTTGCGTTATGATACGAACGTTCTACCATGAATTGAACCCAAGTCTTTGTGTTATGATACGAACGTTCTATCATGAATTGAACCCAAGTCCTTGTGTTATGATACGAACGTTTTACCATGGATTGAACCCAAGTCCTTGCGTTATGATACGAACGTTCTACCATGGATTGAACCCAAGTCCTTGCGTTATGATACGAACGTTCTACCATGAATTGAACCCAAGTCCTTGTGTTATGATACGAACGTTCTACCATGAATTGAACCCAAGTCCTTGCGTTATGATACGAACGTTCTACCATGAATTGAACCCAAGTCCTTGCGTTATGATACGAACGTTCTACCATGGATTGAACCCAAGTCCTTGTGTTATGATACGAACGTTCTACCATGGATTGAACCCAAGTCCTTGCGTTATGATACGAACGTTCTACCATGGATTGAACCCAAGTCCTTGCGTTATGATACGAACGTTTTACCATGGATTGAACCCAAGTCCTTGTGTTATGATACGAACGTTCTACCATGGATTGAACCCAAGTCCTTGCGTTATGATACGAACGTTTTACCATGGATTGAACCCAAGTCCTTGTGTTATGATACGAACGTTCTACCATGGATTAAACCCAAGTTCTACTGTTATGATACGAACGTTCTACCATGGATTGAACCCAAGTCCTTGCGTTATGATACGAACGTTCTACCAATGAGTTACAACCAGAGTGGCCTTGCGATACTGTGTGTATTTCGTGCCAAAATTCAGGTGGTAACAGGCACTCAACCGGCTTAAAGTGACTTTACCAGAGTTAATATTATTTTCTCGACTCCATCAAACTATTTACCTAGGCTCAGCTCACTCACTCCTTACACCCACAATATTTGTATATTCATGGGGAAGAGTTAAACCCATAGGGGTCATACAGCAACTGGGAAAATGGAAGGTAATCAGATTTCATCGGTGTTATATGCACACTATGGATGTGGATAATTTTTATTTCTATAAGTACATGATACAACTTATACAGACCATAGCTGACATCAATGGCATACTATATAGAAAACCCCTGCCTATGCAGAGCATTTCGGGCAAATTAGGTTAATTTTGTTCCCAGGATGTGACCCACACCAGTAGACTAACACCCAGGTACCTATTTACTGCTAGGTGAACAGGGACAGCAGGTGTCTTAAGGAAACACGCCCAATATTTCCACCCGTACCGTGGATCGAACCATAGGCTCCAATGTGTTAAATGAGTGTGTTACCAACCGAGCTACGGGACACCGTAAGTATAAAAAAAATGGCGTCAGGGAGTGGATCGGTAAACCAGAGGATGACTAAAGACCCACGTCAGGAAACACTTGTCCACTTTCCTGACAAACCTAACCTAAGGTAATGGAGATAAAGTAAGCACATGTGTATATGAATGTTTAAGAAGGCTTAGTGTAAGAGCTCAGTAGTACGAGTCCTTCACCAGCATCAAGGACCGTCCTTAAAGGGCGCTCCACTTACAGCAACAATACTGGAGGAAGAAATATAAGTATTGGGCTACGGACTCGCCATTAAGCTCCCGAAGCAGTCCAATTAAATTCCCGATATGCTTCCTTAAACAGCCCTAATGGTCTAGAAAACAACTGTAAGTAACAATACACTTTCTGGCCAGCTTGTGATGTCACTGGCAGGAGACTTTAAGGTCTGTGACTCGGCTCTTGCTTCTTCTACCTCGCTAAGTCGCTCCTTTCTTTCATGTTCATCTGTCTGTCTCTGTCCGTCTACCTGTCTGTCTGTCTCTGTCCGTCTACCTGTCTGTCTGTCTCTGTCCGTCTACCAGTCTGACTGTCCCTATCCGTCTACCAGTCTGACTGTCCTTATCAGTCTACCAGTCTGTCTGTCCCTATCCGTCTACCAGTCTGTCCATATCGGTCTTCCAGTCTGTCCCTATCTGTTAATCTCTCTCTCTCTGATGTTTATACCCCTCAACATGACCCAGCCAACACCAAACATCTTCCATCATCACTAGACAACATCACTAAGGAAACATCTCGTTGCTAACATCTCTCTATATAATCAATACGTTGAACATCACCCAGGAAGTATAGTAGAGGGGACAATATTATAACGTAGAAGATACTTAAGGGCTCTGAGACAAGTCATGGATAGTGATTATGTAGAACGCATTGAGGAAGAAGACTATTATTATTATTAGTAGTAGTAATAGTAGTAGTAGCAGTAGTAGTAGTAGTAATAGTAGTAATATATTGGCGAGAAAGAGTAAACGTGTTTGGGTTATACATCACTTGGGCAATGAGAGGTTAGACTTAATCCGAGGTATTGGAAGATTGCTCCAATCCCGTGGATCATGAGCCCTTCACCAGCTTTAAGGCACCATTCACGAAGGAAGGCAATAGAGAAATAAAATGGTGAAGATGCAGAGCCCAGGAGCTAGTGCTTATCCCTGGCAAACGTAGAGGGGATTAGATCCTAAGATATATACAGGGGAGTAGATCCTAGGATACATACAGGGGATTAGATCCTAGGATATATACAGGGGATTAGATCCTAAGATATATACAGGGGATTAGATCCTAGGATACATACAGGGGATTAGATCCTAAGATATATACAGGGGAGTAGATCCTAGGATACATACAGGGGATTAGATCCTAAGATATATACAGGGGATTAGATCCTAGGATACATACAGGGGATTAGATCCTAAGATATATACAGGGGATTAGATCCTAGGATACATACAGGGGATTAGATCCTAAGATATATACAGGGGATTAGATCCTAGGATACATACAGGGGATTAGATCCTAAGATATATACAGGGGATTGGATCCTAGGATGCATACAGGGGATTAGATCCTAAGATATATACAGGGGATTAGATCCTAGGATACATACAGGGGATTAGATCCTAGGATATATACAGGGGATTAGATCCTAGGATACATACAGGGGATTAGATCCTAAGATATATACAGGGGATTGGATCCTAGGATATATACAGGGGATTAGATCCTAGGATACATACAGGGGATTAGATCCTAGGATATATGCAGGGGAGTAGATCCTAGGATACATACAGGGGATTAGATCCTACGATATATACAGGGGATTAGATCCTAGGATACATACAGGGGATTAGATCCTAGATATATACAGGGGATTGGATCCTAGGACACATACAGGGGATTAGATTCTAGGATATATACAGGGAATTAGATCCTAGGATATATGCAGGGGATATATATACACCGAGAGGTGTATATATATATCTGTGTATATACGCTGTGTATATACTTTAGTTTCTGTTTCTTGGTTTAAAATATTCTTGACTGGTGGTGAACAGGTGACCTGCAGTCTTAATGACCCTCGTCAAGTTGATAGGCTGTAAAACCAATTAACTAACCTAACCAGCGGTCGCTTCATTACGGAGCGGCTCTCTGTCTGATGAAGATACACGTCACCAGACACTTTCCTGACGAGCAGAACACAGAGTTCTCACTTTCCTGTTTCCTGACGAAGAAAACACAGAGTTCTCACTTTCCTGTTTCCTGACGAAGAAAACAGAGTTAAAAAGACATAAGCCAGTCAGACCTGACCCAAACATCAGGTGGCTAATATTATCTGCTCAGCATCATACATAATCACACTATACTGCCATACAACCTACATCATACAACTCTTACAACCAATATCATACAGATACCATAGAAAAATCCTCCAACCAACTTCACATGACTAGCATTATACAACCATCATCATACAACCATCATACAACCATCATCATACAACCATCTTCATACAACCATCATCATACAACCATCATCATACAACCATCATCATACAACCATCATCATACAATCATCATCATACAACCACCATCATACAACCATCATCATACAACCATCATCATACAATCATCATCATACAACCATCATCATACAACCATCATCATACAACCATCATACAACCATCATCATACAACCATCTTCATACAACCATCATCATACAATCATCATCATACAACCATCATCATACAACCATCATCATACAACCATCATACAACCATCATCATACAACCATCTTCATACAACCATCATCATACAATCATCATCATACAACCATCATCATACAACCATCATCATACAACCATCATACAACCATCATCATACAACCATCATCATACAACCATCTTCATACAACCATCATCATACAATCATCATCATACAACCATCATCATACAACCATCATACTTACTGAGGGGGGGAGGGGTAATATAAAAGAACAGGCCATTTAAAAAATTGTCAATTTAAGTAAAATAATAATAATATACATATTAATAAAATTTCTTGATATAATATTCTAATTCAAAGTAACAGTACGACCGATAATATTTATAATCTAAATTTTAAATAATAATCCTGACACCTGATCATTATTTTTTCATAAGTTTATTCCCATAACAATATTAAAATTAACGTATCACAGGAGATATACACCGTGAGGTGTATTTCTCTCAGTGTATGTATACTGAGAGTTTACATTAATCCCTATTTTTAGGGATTAAAGTATTCTTGTCTGGTGGTGAAAATGTTATGTAGTCGATAGGGTTTAAACCTCCCTAGATAACCAGGCATTAACTCACCTTATCACTCACAGGTCAACTCAAATGTAGAATGATGGTAAGTGTTTCATACTTTCTAGGTGAGCACCTAAGATTGCTAGGTAGGTGAGATTGCTAGGTAGGTCAGATATTGCTAGGTAGATGAGATTGCTAGGTAGGTGAGCACCTAAGATTCCTAGGTAGGTGAGCACCTAAGATTCCTAGGTAGTTGAGCACCTAAGATTCCTAGGTAGGTGAGCACCTAAGATTCCTAGATAGGTGAGCACCTAAGATTCCTAGGTAGGTGAGAAACTAAGATTGCTAGGTAGGTGGAAAAATAAGACTGCTTGGTGGGTTAGCATGTAACATTGCTACGTAGGTGAGCAGGTGAGATTGCTAAGTAGATAAGCAGGTAAGGTTGCTAAGTAGGTGAGCACGTAAGATTACTAGGTAGGAGAGCATGCAAGATTGCTAGGTACAGGACTCTGTCAGAATTACGACCACACTGGCTCTTAATCATTCTGGAGGTTCGGCGCTTTAATTGATTCCAGTAATAATATTAATAATAGTCAATCATTCTGATGCCGGCTGGTTGATAAGGGTTTCAAGCCTGTCAACTACACGAGACTCATTAATTCTACATGTTGCTTGTTCTCCATCAGTCAAGAATACTTTAGTCCCTAAAGTAGGAATTAAAGTAAGCTCAGTGAATATACACTGAGGGATAGATATACCTCTCGGTGTATATATCCTGTTATTCCTGGGTATTTTCAGTATACTTTGCCAGGCAAGGAGACTATACATATAACTCCTGAGATTTACCCTATTTACAAGAGTTTTGGTTATTTACTCTAAAATGTAAGTGTGTCATTATACAAAACAAGCGAGGTTTATGATGAAAATGGTTTAAAAAAAACGCAAGTTGAAGAATGAGACACTTGTGCAACATTTGTGGAAGCGTTTCGCCAGTAATAAAGATTCCCAAATGTTGCAAGCGTAATGTACAAGCTACGCGAGCCAGCTGGCTGGCTCCCCTCATTCACGCACACGCTGCTACTAGAGCGATCATTAACACACTTTTTGCAACATTAGTAAGTGGTCCATGGCACAGAGATCTTGTTTACGCTTGGCGAGTGATTGCCAGTTGACCCCGAGGTATGATAAACACGTAAACCATCTACCATCTACCATCTGTCGTAGCTACGTACAGCTGATGTGATGCAGCCATCACTATGCATCATACATAACCTGCATCATACAGCCAGTATGTTATCCAACCATTGTTATGCAACAAGCTTAATACAGTGAGCATTATACAACCAGTATCATACAAGCAACATCATGCAATTAGAATTATGCAACGAACATCATACAACCAATATTACACAACCAACATCATACAACCATCATGCGAACATACATCATAACGTAACCGTCATACAACCAGTACCACACAACGAACATACAACCAACATCATGTAACCAGCATACAACCCTCATTCAGTCAGCATGCAAGCAACATACAGCAACAACCTTCATACAATCAACATATGAGCAATATGCTACAGCAACAAACAACATTCTACAACGACCCTCATACAATCAACATGCTACAACGACTCTCATACAAGCAACATGTTACAACAACCCTTCATTCAGTCAACATACAAGCAACATGCTACAACAACCCTCATACAATCAACACAAGCAACATACTGCAACAACACTCATACAATCAACATACAAGCTACAACAGCCCTCATATGATCAACATACAAGCAACATGATACAACAACAAGCAAGATGATAGAGGCAGTATGGTGGCATCTTACTCTCCTTGCATGAGGCTGCCTTGTCCTCATTATCATACTTATAGTCTACATTACCCTCCTGGCCTTCCTCTAGAGTCTAGCCACTCTACCCAGCTACTTATTTAAGACAGCCCTGGCTCATCCCTGCTTAAGAAACTATAAGGAGGATTATAATTTCTTTCAAGGTATTATAGTATGCTTATATATATATATATATATATATATATATATATATATATATATATATATATATATATATATATATATATATATATATATATATATATATATATGTATATGTCGTGCCGAATAAGGCAAGCGAAAATTTGTGTATGCAATAATTTCGCAAAAATCTTTCTGAACCTAACGAAAAAAATATATTTAATTGTGTTTGTTTATTATTAAATTATTGTAAACTTATCTAAAATATATTTAGTTGGATTAGGCTAAATTAAATTGCGCTTGTTGTAATAAGTTTCCATTTCCAGGACTCAAGTCCGGCTAACCGGTTTCTCTGAATCCCTTCACAAAATATTACCCTGCTCACACTCCAACAGCTCGGCAGGTCCCAAAAACCATTCGTCTCCATTCACTCCTATCTAACACGCTCACGCACCAAAGTGCGGCAGGCCAGGATTCGACCCCACGATACATTGTCCCTCCTCAAGAGGCCACACAATGTGCATGTCACCCTACCATCTGAACCATCGATCCTACAAACAACATGAGCCTAGCGAACTAGACTTGTTTCATGTTGCGAGGACACTCGTGGCAGATGTATGCTCAAGCATTAATTTCAGCCTTCTCATATTTGAATACCCGCCTCCGCAAGCAGTCTATATAGCAATGAAACCTCAAAACAAGTGGTTTTGAATCATTTACCAAACTTTGGCAGGCCAGGATTCGACCCCACGATACATTGTCCCGCCTCAAGAGGCCACACAATGTACATGTTTCGTGGTTTCATTGCTATATGCACTGCTTGCAGAGGCGGGTATTCAAACAGGAGGAAGCTGAGTGCGCTAGGCTCATGTTGTTTGTAGGATCGATGGCTCAGATGGTAGGGTGACATGTACATTGTGTGGCCTCTTGACGCGGGACAATGTGTTGTGGGGTCGAATCCTGGCCTGCCGCAGTTTGTTAAAGGATTATATATATATATATATATATATATATATATATATATATATATATATATATATATATATATATATATATATCGTTATAAGTTTCCTTTTCCTGTGTGCTGGTTAGAGGCTTTTGGGTACTGGATGCTTGGGTAGAGAGTTGCGAGTACTGCATGTTTGGGTAGAGACTTGTGGGTACTGGATGGTTAGGTAGAGGCTTTTGGGTACTGGATGGTTAGGTAGAGAGTTGTGGATACTGGTTGCTCGGGTAGAGATTTATAGGCACTGGATGCATGAGTTAAAGGATTGAGGATACAAGATGCTTGAATTAAGAGGCTTGTGGGTACTGGAGGTGGGTGGTATTGCTCTGTCTTTCTTGATTAGATTAAAGGTTCTAGCTCTTTTCTCGTATGTTTTTATTAAATTATTAAAGCCTGCTGGGAAGGCTAAATGACTTTCACATAAAGGCATCCAGATGTTGCACATGTCTTAATCAACGGCTTCATGTCTTTCCTGATACTCTTCGCTCCCTCTCTCTCTCTCTCTCTCTCTCTCTCTCTCTCTCTCTCTCTCTCTCTCTCTCTCTCTCTCTCTCTATCTATCTCATTTCCCACCATCCTAAGCAAGGATAGATAATATATAATATAATCATGACCATAATCTTTAAAGGGGTGGACGGGTAAGCCAGTGGAAGGCCTCGGTCGGAAGACCAAAATCTCCAAGAAACACTTGTCCTGTTTCCTGACGAACCCAACCTAACCTGGGTAAGGGTCGTACATATAGGAAAATATTTTGAGCTCAGTTCTTGCAGTGAGTGATGGTGTTGACATAGTGCAACATTCATAGCAGGTGGCAGTGGAGAGAGCAACAGTGAAACATGCATGTTATACGCTACAGCTGATGGATGCACAAGCGGGGGGACACCAACCCTCTACAAATATTAAACATTGATGTATATATATATATATATATATACATATATATATATATATATATATATATATATATATATATATATATATATATATATATATATATATAAAGTTTGTCCTGAAAGTGAAAAACGAGGAGCATAATTAAGAAGGTAGCAGCAGGGAAAAGTTTGTTGTATGTTAAGATTTAAGGTTTATCGTCTGTGGGTGGGATTTCATGTCGTATTCCAAGTGCATATACACAGAGATGTATAGCTCTCGGTGTATAGAGACTGGAAGATACACTACACCTCTTGATGTATTATCACTAAGACATACACCTCTGGGTGTATACACAGTGAGAGATACAAACATCTCGGTATATATTTACGTCTCGGTATACATAAACAGAGATTACTCTTCTTTCTGTATATATTCCCAGAGATAAACACATGTCGGTGTATACAGTTATTATTATTAACACATCAGCCGTTTCCCACTAAGGCAGGGTGGCCCGAAAAAAAAAAATCACCATCATTCACTCCATCACTGTCTTGTCAGAGGCGTGCTTACACTACAGTTATAAAACTGCAACATTAACACCCCTCCTTCAGAGTGCAGACACTGTACTTTCCATCTCCAGGACTCAAGTCCGGCCTGCTGGTTTCCCTGAATCCCTTCATAAATGTTACTCCAACAGCACGTCAAGTCCTAAAAACCATTTGTCTCCATTCGCTCCTATCTAACACGCTCACGCATGCTTGCTAGAAGTCCAAGCCCCTCGTACACAAAACCTCCTTTACCCCCTCCCTCCAACCTTTCCTAGGCCGACCCCCTACCCCGCCTTCCCTCCACTACAGATCTATACACTCTCGAAGTCATTCTTTTTCTTTCCACCATCTCTACATGTCCGAACAACCTCATTAACCCCTCCTCAGCCCTCTGGATAATAGTCTTGGTAATCCCGCACCTCCTCCTAATTTCCAAACTCCGAATTCTCTGCATTATATTCACACCAAACATTGACCTCAGCCATGACATCTCCACTGCCTCCAGCCTTCTTCTCGTTGCAACATTCATCACCCATGCTTCACACCCATATAAGAGCGTTGGTATAACTATACTCTCATAGATTTCCCTCTTTGCTTCCACGGATAAAGTTCTTTGTCTCCACAGACTCCGAAGTGCACTACTCACCTTTTTCCCCTCGTCAATTCTATGATTCATCTCATCTTTCATAGACCCATCTGCTGACATGTCCACTCCCAAATATCTGAATACGTTCACCTCCTCCATACTCTCTCCCTCCAACCTGATATCCAATCTTTAGCTACCTATTATTTTTTTATCCTCATCACCTTACTCTTTCCTATATTCACTTTTAATTACATGCCCTACCAAACTCATCCACCAACCTCTGCAACTTCTCTTCAGAATCTCCCAAAAGCACAGTGTCATCAGCAAAGAGCAAATGTGACAACTCCCACTTTGTGTTAGATTCTTTATCTTTTAACATCACACCTCTTGCCAACACTTGAGCATTCACTTCTCTTACAACCCCATCTATAAATATATTGAACAACCACGGTGACATCACACATCCTTGTCTAAGGCCTACTTTTACTGGGAAATAATCTCCCTCTCTCCTACACACTCTAACCTGAGCCTCACTATCCTCATAAAAACTCTTCACTGCTTTCAGTAACCTACTTCCTATTCCATACATTTGCAACATCTGCCACATTGCCCCCCTGTGAGATATATTCACTCGATGTATATACACAAAGATATATTCACCTCTCGGTGTATATACACAGAGATATATTGACCTCTCGGTGTATTTACACAGAAATATATATACCTTCCCGTTTATACACGCAGAGAAATATGTACCTTCCTACGTATGCACACTGAAACATACCACTCGTGTATACACACTGAGAGATACCACACGTGTATACACACTGAGCTATACACACCACTCGGTATAAACACCCTGTGAGTATAAAAGGGAAAAGGTTCAATATACGAGCGTTAAAATGAAACTGAGCCAGTGAACAAGCGTCATTGTATTCAAAACAGGGTTCACCATTAGTAGCAATAATGTTCAAAACTCTGGAGAAAATGTTCATGGTAGTGAGAGGCTCTTGATCCAAAGAGACAGAGCTGGTCTCCCTTCTGTCAAACCTGATTATCTCCCATTCCCGAATGACTCCTACGGGTTTAGCTCTTAGCTAAACTCTTAAGGGTCATACTGCTATTATATGCATAGAAATCTCTATGCTTGTAATAGCTGTATGACCCTTAAGGGTTTAGCGCTTCGTTATGATTATGATAATAATAATAATATTAATATTATTAATAATATTAATAATAATAATAATATTATTAATAATAATAATATTAATAATAATAATAACATTAATAATAATATTAATAATAATAATAATAATAATAATAACTAACAATAATTATAATAATAACAATAATAATAAGTAATAATAATGTCTCGGGTTTAAATCTTCATAATAATAATAAAAGAATAATAATAAATTGTTTATGTCAGAAAATGGAATTGTGTGTGTACATGTGTGTACGTGGCATGTGTATGTGTGCGTATATTATGTGTACATAACATGCTGTGTGTACGTGGTACGTTGAGTGTGCGTACATCATGTGTATATAATATGCTGTGTGTGCGTGGCATGTGTGTGCGTGGCATGTGTGTGCGTGGCATGTGTGTGCGTGGCATGTGTGTGCGTGGCATGTGTGTGCGTACATATGTACGTAACATGATGTGTGTGCGTTGTACGTTGTGTGTGCGTACATCATGTGTACATAACACACTGTGCGTACATCATATGCACATATACTGTGTGTACGTGGCATGTGTGTACGTACATCATGTGAACATATCATGCTGTGTGTACGTGGTACGTTGTATGCATATATCATGTGTACATAACATACTGTGTGCATACATCATATGCACATATACTGTGTGTACGTGGCATGTGTGTACGTACATCACGTGTACATAAGATGCTGTGTGTAGGTGGCATGTGTGTACGTACATCATGTGTACATAAGATGCTGTGTGTACGTGGTACGTTGTGCTCGTCTCTGCACCATTCTGGAGACATTATTACCCTCAGGTCTTCCCAATATATATCGATGGTGTAATTACCTGAGATTACCTGTGTGTAATTACCTGAGATTACCTGTAACTACTAGTACCTGAGTAGCACCTGGCTATCTGAACTTCAGGTGACTGCAGGTGGTTACTTGTAGATGCCTGTGTCTACCTGTCATTACCTGTACCTTTGCCTACCTGTAGTTACCTGTACCTTTGCCTACCTGTAGTTACCTGTACCTTTGCCTACCTGTAGTTACCTGTAGTTACCTGTACCTTTGCCTACCTGTAGTTACCTGTACCTTTGCCTACCTGTAGTTACCTGTACCTTTGCCTACCTGTAGTTACCTGTACCTTTGCCTACCTGTAGTTACCTGTACCTTTGCCTACCTGTAGTTACCTGTACCTTTGCCTAACTGTAGTTACCTGTACCTTTGCCTACCTGTAGTTACCTGTACCTTTGCCTACCTGTAGTTACCTGTACCTTTGCCTACCTGTAGTTACCTGTACCTTTGCCTACCTGTAGTTAACTGTCTCTTTATAATGGCCACTTTTCCTCCCGTTGGATATGGTTGTACCGCTTCGATTCCCGTTTCCGTTGCTCTATGGTTCTGTTCCTGTTATTGTAGGCTTCTATCCCCCTGTTACTCTTGGTTTCTCTTCCTGTCATTCTGTTTTTTTGCTCCCCTTTATTCAAGCTTTCCGCTCCCGTTGTTCTGGGTTTCTCTTCTCGTTTACTTAGGTTTCTGCTCCCTTTAATCTAAGCCTTTGTTCTCGTTTATCTAGGTTTCAGCTCCCGTTCCTCTAAGCTTTAGTTATCGTTAATCTTTCTGCTACCGTTATTCTGTTGTCTGTTCTCGTTAGTCTAAGTGTCTGCTTCCGTGATTCTAGGTTCTGTTTCGTTAATCTGGGTTTGTTCTCCCGTTGTTCTAGTTTCTGTTTTCGTTAATCTAGGTTTGTGCTCCCGTTATTCTACTACTGTCTTTATTTAGCTTAAGTTTCTGTTGCCGTTTCAAGACTGTCTATTTTTCATTTTCAATTTGGCTGTTGGCTTTGTTACATTCAATTGTATTCCTGTAAACCCTTTTGTGGCCTAGTTCTTAGGCCTTTTGTGTGTCTATATGCTCATGCGCTACCCTCCACAGGATGGATATGGGGTACATGATAAACTAGCCACTACCCTTCACAGGATGAATATGGGGTACATGATAAACTAGCCACTACCCTTCACAGGATGGATATGGGGTACATGATAAACTAGCCACTACCCTTCACAGGATGGATATGGGGTACATGATAAACTAGCCACTACCCTTCACAGGATGGATATGGGGTACACAGTAAACTAGCCACTACCCTCCACAGGATGGATATGGGGTACACAGTAAACTAGCCACTACCCTCCACAGGATGGATATGGGGTACAAAGTAAACTAGCCACTACCCTCCTTCTACCTGGGGTACACAGTAAACTTGCCACTTTGGTGTCAAAATCTTTAACATTCAGTTGTAATGTTGTTGTGTTGTCTCCGCTCACTCCGCCCTGATGAACCAGCTGTGTTTATGTTAGCCAGGTTTATGTCTTCTTTATGTCTCGGTCGTTCATATTTCGTGTCTTTTTTCTTGTATTTATTTTGCCCCCTTTCTTATCTTGCACTTTATGTGTCCTCTATTCGCGGATTTTTGTTGATGGTTCTCCTACCCCTCCTCCTCCTCCTCCTCCTTCTTTCCCTTCCATCCTTATCTTTATTTCTGTGTGTGTCTGTCAGATTCTCTTTCTCTCTCTCTCTCTCTCTGCTCTCATCAGAGAGCAGAACTAATAATACATTCTCTGGTGCAGACGGTGGGCGACAATAACGTCTCTATAACCCTAGCTCTGCCGGGGGATATTAGGAAACCCACTCAGTTAAGTGAAATGATAATTGTGTACACTTGTGGTGGAGGCAGCTGCTGCCTCCACACGCACACCCTAAGACGCACACACACACACACACGTAGGAAAAACAGAGCGTATTTTTTGATCATGGATTCAGAGAGGTCAAGGGGAGGAGCAAGAGGGCTCTGAAAAAAATAAGAGCAAATCAAAATGCAAAAAAAAATCGAGAGGGAAGCTGGAGAACTAGGAACAAGTATGTACGAATAAGAAGGGAGGGTGAGGAATTAGACACATGTGCAACATCTGGGTATCTTTATTATAGACGTTTCGCCAATCAGTGGCTTTATCAGTACAAATTCAAGGATATAATTGAAAGACAGTAATCAGTCCCTCAGCTGAGGGACTGATTTATCAAAAGATTGATAGTAGTATTTACAAAAGAAAGAAGAGAGCTACAGGAAGGCATTGTAGTCAGAACAGACCAACAAACACTTGAGAGTATCAACAAATGCAGTGGGAGCAGCTGGCATGTCTCCACGTGTGCTGAGAGGAGTAAAAACAACTGTGTAACAGACCCAATAAAAAATGTATTCCACTAATCTCTCCAATCAGGACAAATTGCAGAAAATTGAAAAAAAAAGCAGATGTGGTCCCCTTATATAATAAGGGCTATGTATAAAAGGCTCTGAATTTGCAGGCCGATATTCACAACATATACACTGTTTAAAGTTCTGAAGACGACAGTAAGGAAAAGGATATTGAGACGTTTGGAGAGACCATTCTTTACAGAATATCAGGATGGTAAGGCCTCTTATGAGAATTTGTTGGAATTAAAACAAACAAAACAAACAAACAAACAAATTTTATTTCATTGCAGAATACATGGGTATCGGTAGTTACAATGTAAATTGAGTGCAAGGAGAGCCACTGACATGCCATGGCATTAGGGGCAGCTTATTCTAGTCCTTAAAAACTATGTACTTAATATTAGAGAAATTTATTGAGTTTATTCTAGTTAAAAATTATTTTCAAAATTACAATATGATGAAATTTTACTGTTTAAATTATTATATAATGATATTAGATATTAGATTGTTACAGGTGTTAAGATTCTTGAATGATAATATGGAATTGAGATTATCTTAAGGAAAATAACATTGAGCATTTTTGACATTAACTTATAATATGAGTAGGGGGTAACATAATAGTAACATATTATTAAAAATTGAGATTATCGTATAGGAAAGTAACAATGAGCATTTTTCAAAGTAGTTTATAGTATGATCATTTAGTTTTGGGTGAGTAGGTGGTTTTTGAGTTGAGTCTTAAATTGATTTTCAGACAAGATTATCTTAATATTTACTGGTAATGAATTCCAGATTCTGGGGCCCTTTATGTGCATAGAATTTTTACATAGGTTGATATGAACACGGGGTATATCAAAAGTGATCTGTGACTTGTGTTGTGGTCATGGGTCCTATTAAAGTTGGTGAGGAGAATTTTGAGCAGAGGGTTTATATTAGAGTGTAAAGTTTTATATATGTAGTAGGCACAAGAGTAAGTATGAATGTTCTTTACGGTGAGTAGTTTGAGACTTTTGAATATTGGTGGAGTATGCTGTCTAGAGTGGGAATTTGTTATCATTCTGACTGCGGCCTTTTGTTGTGTTATGAGTGGTCTAAGGTGATTTAACGTTGTTGATCCCCATGCACAGATTCCATAGGTGAGATACGGGTAGATAAGTGAATGATATAGTGCAAGGAGAGCTGATTGAGGTACATAATAGCGTATCTTTGATAATATGCCTACTGTCTTCGAGATTTTCTTGGAAATTTGTTGTATATGTGTTTGGAATTTAAGGCTACTGTCAAGGTGGATTCCTAGGAATTTTCCCTCTGTGAGTCTTGTGATGGGTGTACCATTGAGTGTTAAGTGGAACATTTGTGGCTTTGCTTCCAAACTGTATGAAGTAGGTCTTGTCAGTATTGAGAGTAAGCTTGTTAGTCGTCATCCATGTTGATATTTTCTGTAATTCGGCATTAACAGTGTTGGCCAGTATAACTGGATTTGGGTGAGAGAAGTCATATGTTGTGTCATCTGCAAATAAAATGGGTTTGAGTAGTTGTGATGTATTCGGTAGGTCATTTATGTAAATGAGGAATAGGAGTGGCCCCAGGACACTTCCTTGAGGGACTCCGACTGTAATTTGTTGTGTGGACGAGTTCGCTCCATTTGTGTACACGTATTGGCTTCTGTTGGTGAGGTATGACTTTAGGTAGTTGAGTGGGTGCCCCCTTATACCATAGTGTGCTAATTTTGTGAGCAGTAAATCATGGTCGACTGTATCAAAAGCTTTGCGTAGATCAATGAAGATTCCCAGTGGGACTTCTTTTTTCTCAAGTGCTGTATATATTAACTCCAACATGTGCGTAATAGCATCGTTTGTGCTCTTGTTTGTCCTGAATCCAAATTGACAGGGGTTGAGTACATTGTGTGAGACGAGGTAGGAATAGATTTGTCTATGAATTAGTTTTTCGAAGATTTTAGAAAGCAATGGTAAATTAGAAATTGGTCTATAATTATTCAGGTCTGTTTGATCACCTCCTTTGTGGATCGGGGTGACCCTAGCTATTTTGAGAATTGATGGAAAGGTAGAGGCTTCAATGGATTTATTGAATAGTGTTGCTATAATTGGTGACAGTACCTGTGAAGCTTTTTTGTACATAAAAGTTGGTAAGCTGTTTATGTCTCCTGCCTTGTTTTTAAGGGTGTTGATTATGAGCGAGACTTCAATTGGGTTGGTAGGAGCTAGGAATAGCGTATTAGGGTAGGTGTTTGTGAGGTAGTCTGTTGGACGGGTGTTTGAGATTGGGATTTTACTCGCTAGATTCTTTCTTATGGTGGAGAAGAAAACATTAAGTCTGTTTGCTGTCTCAGTAGGTGAGAGTAGGGGTTCATCTGCTCTTGATAATTTTATGGTGTTGTTTTTCGCTATCTTATTATTTCCTAGAATTGCAGATAGGGTCTTCCAGGTCTTTTTCATATCACCTTTTATGTTCTGGAGTCTGTTCTCATAATACAATTTTTTTGATCTCCTTATCAGGCTGGTAAGGATTGATGAGTAGCGTTTGGATTGTTCTCTGGTTATTAGACCCCTTCTGTATTGTTTTTCATATTGGTGCCTTTTGTTAATGGATTTAAGGATGCTGGGTGTTAGCCAGGGATTGTTAAGTCTCTTAGCTGTGATCTGTTTAGTTTTTTAGGGCAATGTTTGTTATAGAGGTGGTGGGTTTTGTTAAGGAAATTCTTGATGCATTCATTAGTATCTGTATATGTTTCTAACTCATTATGCCAGTCAATGTTAATCATAGCTGTTATAAAGTTATTTACAGCTGACTCATTATGTAGTCTGAAGGTAACTTTTGTAATATCTAGGGGCAATTTACCAAGATTAGTTATGAGAAAGGTCGGATAGTGGTCTGTGGTGTTGTCTGTGATGATGCCTGATTTTAGAGGGGCTATAGTATTAGTCCAGATGTGGTCTAGTAATGAGGTACTAGTCTCGGAGATTCTTGTAGGTTTTGATATTGTTGGTAGTAACAAGCAGTTGCTCATAGTGTTTGTGAATTCTGTTACTTGTGGGTCCTGGTCATGTAGGAGATTTATATTGAAGTCTCCTGTGAGCAGCAAATGGTCTTTGTTAATGTGTGCATCAGTTATTAGGTTACCTAGTTTTTCACTAAAATGGTGAATGTTTGACTGTGGTAATCTATAGATGTTTATCACTGTGAGGGGTTTTTGCAGGTCTTTTGATTTAAATTTAGCTATAATATATTCTCCATGCTCATCCCTTATGCAAAAGTTATTGATACAATCAAGTTGATCTGAGTAATATATAGCTATTCCACCCCCTCGCTGATCTGTCCTACAGTTGTGAATGGCTGTGTAACCTGGGATGGCATAGACATCTGTAGTATCAGGCTTCAGCCAGGTCTCAGTGAGTGTGATAATTGACATATTGGTCTGGAGGGATTGGAGTAGTGCTGTGAGGTCCTCATAATGTTTGCTCAAAGATCTAACATTGTAATTGAAGATAGTTATGTTATTGATGGCTCTGAGTAATGTCTTTGCTTGATCTGCTGTGTAATAGTTGCAGTTGCTGTTGGAATCATGTAAGTCATTTAATAATAGGTTGATATCAGGATCAATTCCTGTAATCATAAGATTTGATGTGATTCTATAACTAGACCTGAGAAGAATATATAATACTAAACTTAATAATATGGTACTAGATTAAATTCTTAGGAACTATTTGATTATTACAAATTTTTAATAAGAGTTTGTAGAGATACAGGGTATTTGACAGAGTTCTTGGCACGTGAATTTGAACCTTAGTCAATTTATACAAATGCAATTAATTGAACTATGGTAGTTTACTAAAGCTGGGAATAAAGGAGCTAGGGAAAATGATAGCAAACAATGAAAGTAAAGTAAATTAGTACCTGAGTTAGCACCTTAATTATTATAATAAAAATTAATATAAGAACTGTGGCAGTTAGATTTTTAAAAAAATAAAAACTAGGGAATATAATAGTAAACAATGAAGGTTAACATCACATGGTATCACTTGTTCGTAAGTCCCACCCCGAGTTAGACCTGCCACCTTAGGTAAGATTCGTCAGGAAACAGGACGAGTGTTTCCTGACGAAGAAAACACAGTTCCCACTGTCCTGTTTCCTAACGAACAGAACACAGAGCTTTTGGTCACCTGACCGAGGCCTTCCGCTGGGTTATCACTCCACCCCTTTAAATATTATGGTCATAGTTATAACCATTTATAAAAAATCCTGCCACCTGGCGGATGATCCGCGCAAAGCCTAGGTCAGGTGTATGCTGCCTACCCTGCAATTCACTCTCCACACCTGGTAGGTCAGGTGTATGCTGCCTACCCTGCAATTCACTCTCCACACCAGGTAGGTCAGGTGTATGCTGCCTACCCTGCAATTCACTCTCCACACCTGGTAGGTCAGGTGTATGCTGCCTACCCTGCAATTCACTCTCCACACCTGGTAGGTCAGGTGTATGCTGCCTACCCTGCAATTCCCTCTCCACACCTGGTAGGTCAGGTGTATGCTGCCTACCCTGCAATTCACTCTCCACACCTGGTAGGTCAGGCGTATGCTGCCTACCCTGCATTCACTTCCACACCAGGTAGGTCAGGTGTATGCTGCCTACCCTGCAATTCACTCTCCACACCTGGTAGGTCAGGTGTATGCTGCCTACCCTGCAATTCACTCTCCACACCTGGTAGGTCAGGTGTATGCTGCCTACCCTGCAATTCACTCTCCACACCTGGTAGGTCAGGTGTATGCTGCCTACCCTGAAATTCACTCTCCACACCTGGTAGGTGAGGCGTATGCTGCCTACCTGCACACTCTCCACCCGGTAGTCAGGTGTATGCTGCCTACCCTGCAATTCACTCTCCACACCTGGTAGGTCAGGTGTATGCTGCCTACCCTGCAATCACTCTCCACACCTGGTAGGTCAGGTGTATGCTGCTACCCTGCAATCACTCTCCACACTGGTAGGTCAGGTGTATGCTGCCTACCCTGCAATCACTCTCCACACCTGGTAGGTCAGGTGTATGCTGCCTACCTGCAATTCACTCTCCACACCTGGTAGGTCAGGTGTATGCTGCCTACCTGCAATCACTCTCCACACCTGGTAGGTCAGGGTATGCTGCCTACCCTGCAATTCACTCTCCACACCAGGTAGGTCAGGTGTATGCTGCCTACACTGCAATTCACTCCACACCTGGTAGGTCAGGTGTATGCTGCCTACCACTGCAATTCACTCTCCACACCTGGTAGGTCAGGTGTATGCTGCCTACCCTGCAATTCACTCTCCACACTGGTAGGTCAGGTGTATGCTGCCTACCCTGAATCACTCTCCACACCTGGTAGGTGAGGCGTATGCTGCCTACCCTGCAATTCACCTCCACACCAAGTAGGTCAGGTGTATGCTGCCTACCTGCAATCACTCTCCACACCTGGTAGGTCAGGTGTATGCTGCCTACCTGCAATCACTCTCACACCTGGTAGGTCAGGTGTATGCTGCCTACCCTGCAATTCACTCTCCACACCTGGTAGGTCAGGTGTATGCTGCCTACCCTGCAATCACTCTCCACACCTGGTAGGTCAGGTGTATGCTGCCTACCTGCAATACACTCTCCACACCTGGTAGGTCAGGTGTATGCTGCCTACCCTGCAATACACTCTCCACACCTGGTAGGTCAGGTGTATGCTGCCTACCCTGCAATACACTCTCCACACCTGGTAGGTCAGGTGTATGCTGCCTACCCTGCAATCACACTCCACACCTGGTAGGTCAGGTGTATGCTGCCTACCCTGCAATTCACTCTCCACACCTGGTAGGTCAGGTGTATGCTGCCTACCACTGCAATCACTCTCCACACCTGGTAGGTCAGGTGTATGCTGCCTACCACTGCAATCACTCTCCACACCTGGTAGGTCAGGTGTATGCTGCCTACCCTGCAATACACTCTCCACACCTGGTAGGTCAGGTGTATGCTGCCTACCCTGCAATACACTCTCCACACCTGGTAGGTCAGGTGTTGCTGCTACCCTGCATCACTCTCCACACTTGTAGGTCAGGTGTATGCTGCCTACCACTGCAATTCACTCTCCACACCTGGTAGGTCAGGTGTATGCTGCCTACCCTGCAATCACTCTCCACACCTGGTAGGTCAGGTGTATGCTGCCTACCCTGCAATACACTCTCCACACCTGGTAGGTCAGGTGTATGCTGCCTACCCTGCAATACACTCTCCACACCTGGTAGGTCAGGTGTATGCTGCCTACACTGCAATACACTCTCCACACCTGGTAGGTCAGGTGTATGCTGCCTACCCTGCAATACACTCTACACACCTGGTAGGTCAGGTGTATGCTGCCTACACTGCAATACACTCTACACACCTGCTCTTAGCAACATCTCCCAGCGTGATGAAAATGGTTTTGAAATAAGACAAGTTGAAGAATGAGACACTTGTGAAACATCTGAGAATCTTTGTCGAGGAAACGTTTCGCCAGTCAGTGGCTTCTTCAGTCCAATACAGAGAATATCAGTGGAAGATGAGGAGTATGAGGTAATCAGTCCCTCGGCCTTGAGTCGATGTATTCAGTCTCTCAATCTTGAGAAATGTACAGCATACTATGTGCGAAGTTTCTAATATACTGCAGTCTGGTGAACAGAAGCAAGGGGAGGCGGAGTCACCAGTGGATAAATCCACTAGTGTAAGTAGGTCATGCCTATAGGTTAGGCGAGCGTTGAGGAAATCCCTGTATCAAGATTCCAAGATGCTGCATTACTCAAATGTCTCATTCTTCATCTCCCAGCGTGTCTGTCTCTCTAGTGCCCAGGCTTGCGTGCCTGTCTCTCCAGTGCCCAGGCTTGCCTGTATCTCTCGGCTGCTGGTATACCCATTCCTCCAATACACTCAGATACAAACCCTGTTTACTCAGTTGTCTTACTGTTACCTCCACACGTTACTCCTTCCAAGCTAGATGTTTCAGCGCTTATTTCGTGGCTTCTCTTCCTGACACCTTAGGTACCTGACATACTCCATTGCTCACTGTCAGCTTCAGCGCTGACAGCACACTGGCTTTACAAGCATCCAATAATTTAATTCTATGACAGTCAAAGAGATGAAACATGAAAGGAAATATTTCTTTAGTCTCAAGGTGATTGATAAGTGGAAAGACCTGGACGGGAAAGTGGTGGAGGCAAACTCAATACACAGTTTCAAGAGTAGATATGATAAGGAACAGGAGGCCAGAAAGCAGTGATACGGATCAAAGTAGTCTAGGAGGTGGGTCAAGAGCTGAGCCTCGGCCCCCTCAAACATAAACTGGTGAGTCGGTGAGCGTGTACACACACACACAAACACACACACACACACACACACACACACACACACACACGTATGTCCTACGAGGAGAGGTTAAGAGAAATCGACCTGACGATACTGGAGGACAGGAGAGATAGGGGGGACATGATAACGACATATAAAATACTGAGAGGAATTGACAAGGTGGACAGAGACAGAATGTTCCAGAGATGGGACACAGCAACAAGGGGTCACAGTTGGAAGTTGAAGACTCAGATGAATCACAGGGATGTTAGGAAGTATTTCTTCAGTCAGAGTGTTCGGGAAGTGGAATAGTTTGGGAAGCGATGTAGTGGAGGCAGGCTCCATACATAGCTTTAAGAAGAGGAATGATAAAGCTCATGGCGCAGGGAGAGTGACCCAGTAGCGGCCAGCGAAGAGGCGGGACCAGGAGCTATGAATCGACCCCTGCAACCACACCTAGGTGAGTACACACACACATCGTAATTGTTATACCAAAGTTATGCAAAATGTCCTGAGTTAATTTATTAAATTTCCTGACCATAAATTCTAAAATGAAATAACTTTGGAAGTTCTCGTTTACTTGCAGATATTCAGGTGCTCCATTAATTTGATAAACAAAATGCAAACGCTCGGACATTTTATTGGAAACGTTTCACTCCTGGGACCTTGGTTACTCCAGGACCACATTTGGAGTGACCAAGGTTCCAGGACCGAAACGTTTCCTAGTGTTTCCATTTTGTATCTTTATCCAATATGTCGATAAATGGTTCAAAGAACTGTCAAGTTGATAACTTAGACACAAGTGCAACACTCGGGTATCTTTAGTGTGGAAACGTTTCGCCACACAGTGGCTTCATCAGTCCAATACAAAGAAAAATATTGAAGATTGATGTAATCAGTCCATCAATCTTGATAAGACTGATGGACTGCGGGACTGATTACATCGACTCCAGGCTACTGGACTGATTACATCGACTCCAGGCTACTGGACTGATTACATCGACTCCAGGCTACTGGACTGATTACATCGACTCCAGGCTACTCGGACTGGGAATTACATCGACTCCAGGCTACGAGACTGATTACATCGACTCCAGGCTACGAGACTGATTACATCGACTCCAGGCTACTGGACTGATTACATCGACTCCAGGCTACTGTACTGATTACATCGACTCCAGGCTACGAGACTGATTACATCGACTCCAGGCTACTGGACTGATTACATCGACTCCAGGCTACTGGACTGATTACATCGACTCCAGGCTACGAGACTGATTACATCGACTCCAGGCTACGAGACTGATTACATCGACTCCAGGCTACTGGACTGATTACATCGACTCCAGGCTACGAGACTGATTACATCGACTCCAGGCTACGGGACTGATTACATCGACTCCAGGCTACTGGACTGATTACATCGACTCCAGGCTACGAGACTGATTACATCGACTCCAGGCTACTGGACTGATTACATCGACTCCAGGCTACGGGACTGATTACATCGACTCCAGGCTACGGGACTGATTACATCGACTCCAGGCTACGGGACTGATTACATCGACTCCAGGCTACGGGACTGATTACATCGACTCCAGGCTACTGGACTGATTACATCGACTCCAAGCTACGGGACTGATTGCATCGACTCCAGGCTACTGGACTGATTATATCGACTCCAGGCTACTGGACTGATTACATCGACTCCAGGCTACTGGACTGATTACATCGACTCAGGCTACGGGACTGATTACATCGACTCCAGGCTACTGGACTGATTACATCGACTCCAGGCTACTGGACTGGATTACATCGACTCCAGGCTACGGACTGATTACATCGACTCCAGGCTACGGACTGATTACATCGACTCCAGGCTACTGGACTGATTACATCGACTCCAGGCTACTGGACTGATTACATCGACTCCAGGCTACTGGACTGATTACATCGACTCCAGGCTACGAGACTAATTACATCGACTCCAGGCTACGGGACTGATTACATCGACTCCAGGCTACTGGACTGATTACATCGACTCCAGGCTACTGGACTGATTACATCGACTCCAGGCTACTGGACTGATTACATCGACTCCAGGCTACTGGACTGATTACATCGACTCCAGGCTACGGGACTGATTACATCGACTCCAGTTACGGACTGATTACTCGACTCCACGCTACGGACTGATTACATCGACTCCAGGCTACTGGACTGATTACATCGACTCCAGGCTACTGGACTGATTACATCGACTCCAGGCTACTGGACTGATTACATCGACTCCAAGCTACGGGACTGATTACATCGACTCCATGTTACGGGACTGATTACGTCGACTCCAAGCTACGGGACTGATTACATCGACTCCAGGCTACTGGACTGATTACATCGACTCCATGTTACGGGACTGATTACGTCGACTCCAAGCTACGGGACTGATTACATCGACTCCAGGCTACTGGACTGATTACATCGACTCCAGGCTACTGGACTGATTACATCGACTCCAAGTTGCGGGACTGATTACTTACATCTCCTTCTGATCTTCATTATTATTATTCGTATTTCACTGAGGGGGCGAAACGTTTCCACAATAAAGGTATCTAAATGTTGCACATGGGTTCAATTTATCAGGTTATCGGTATCACATACCATTTGTACCAAGTTGATTAAAAACTCAATATGCAAATTTGTTTCTTTCTCTCTCATGGACATGTGAGATGACGTTGGTAAATCTTGCAAACTTTTGCTTGGTTTAGGAAAAACACGTAAGCAAGGTTTATACCAAAGGTATATACCAAGGTATAAAACAAGGTTTATACCAAACTTTTGCTTACTTTCACTATGCGCTGGCCATTACCTGCATATGTGCTTCTTAATAGTTCTTAATTCCGTAATATTTCCTTCCCATCCATAGGAAATACTAAACAGATATATTTAACACAAGTGTTCTCACATTCGCTTCTGAGAATACACTGCCAGTTATTAATACTGAGGGTGACATGTCACCTTTGGACTGACTGGGGAACCCGGTGGTGTCAGACCAAGGGATCATGCATTTATACTCATTCATGAATGGTATACAATGCCGACAAAATGAATAATTAGACACATGTGCAACATCTGGGTATCTTTATTGTAGACGTTTCGTCATCCAGTGGCTTTATCAATACAAATTCAAGGATATAATGTGAAGAATGGAGAATTATATACAAAAGATGAGGTAATCAGTCCTTCAACCTTGGACTGATTACCTCATCTTTTCTATGTAATTCTACATTCTTCACATTATGTCCTTGAATTTGTACTGATAGAGCCACTGGAGGGCGAAACGTTTACAAATAAAGATACCAAGATGTTGCACATGCGTCTAATTCTTCAACTTCATACTCATAATGTGAAAAAAAAAGTGTTGGCTCAACATTGACGGTCTCTTGGCTAAGTGAAATAAGCGGTACTTTTTTTTCGCAATACGAAGCGTCTAGGATCATGTGTGCAGTGTGGGGGAAGATGGGGGTGTCAGTTACCGTCCTCAGTCAGTGCTGTAAAATATTGAGAATGCTCAGAGTTTGGGTCTGTCATGCAGCGAATCACTCTGGTATTCTCTGGGAATATGGCTTCCATGAAGTGTGCTTCTGCTGGAAACAGTAAATTGTAGAAAAAATAACACGTGAGCAAATACTAGGATATATTTATTAGAAAACGTTTCGGTCCAGGGACCTTGATCACTTCTGACATACAGAGATTTAAGAAAGACTATATTTATAGGCGGAGAGTGAGGTATGCATGAGGCATGGTGACCTGATCACCATGAGTCATTCACACCTCACTCCGCCTACATATACTGTCTTTTTAACCTCTGTGTTAGAAGTGAACAAGGTCCCAGGACCGAAACGTTTTCTAATATGTCCTAAAGTTTGCTTACGTGTATCTAAACCAACTTGTCGGTATTTATTACCAAGGTTTATACCAGAAAAATTAATATTCAGTACCGTAGCTGGAGGAATTCATAGGTAACCCTTCACTTAGGAGAGGAATATTCACTTAGTGTATATATACCAAAGAGCCACACTTACCAGTGTATATGCACTAAAAGACCTACATCTCTCAATGTATATACACAAACCTGTGAAATCTCACCGTATATACACTTATTTTGATCCATACATCATATATTAAAGTACGTAAATATACCTCAGCAAAAATAGGAAATAAGACCTGAGGGCTTTCATGTGATTTCTCCCATATTAAAGTATATGTAACGCTACTGTTTACCAGCCTGAGTGAATATGAAAATGTTATACAATACTGAGTGTTTGATAAGTAAGAAATATGTGCAACGGTTAGGGATCTTTACGTTTCGTCTAGACAGTAGGCTTCTTCAGTCTTCTGTACTCGACTGAAGATACCTAACTGTTGTACATGTGTCTTACTCATCAACCAGCCTGAATGACCCACATACACTCCATAGCTCTTACACTTTACATACGACACAGCTTGCAGTAATTGCGAACTAGCGATACAAGATGCAAAACGACCACAGGGTGAGTTGAATGATAACTCTAGGCCTTTCATGTTGCAAGCAGCACGCTATCAGGAGTTTGCACTGTTGCAGAAATGAGTAGGAAGTGCAAGCAGATTAGTTTAGGGAAACTTACTTTATTAGGTACAAACGTCTCGTATAACCTACCTGGAGGGTGTGTCGGGGGTCAACGCCCCCGCGGCGCGGTACATGACCATGTCAAGTCGTAGTGGTTTGACAAAGCTCCTGGAGGTCGAAACGTTTCCACGATAAAATTACACCTTAGTTGTATATGTGTTCTTGTACCTAATATATTGTCACTACTTCTGCCTTTATTACTAACACTAAATTAAGTCATCTATAAAGATGGGATCAGAAAATTAAGTAAGTCATCTATAAAGATAGGATCAGAAAATTAAGTAAGTCATCTATAAAGATAGGATCAGAAAATTAAGTAAGTCATCTATAAAGATAGGATCAGAAAATTAAGTAAGTCATCTGTAAAGATAGGATCAGAAAATTAAGTAAGTTATCTATAAAGATAGGATTACAAAATATGGTTTAGGAGAGAAGAATAAAAGTGAGAATACCGTGGCTAGAACACTTCACAACTAATTCAGCTTGTGGCCTTATTACATTCCCAGCTGATCACACTTGGGAGACAAAACTGTAGATGACGACGTTTCGGTCCATTCCCAGCTTTTCAACGCCCTCCCTCCGTGCATAAGGGAAATTACTAACAAACCTCTTGATGACTTGAAGAGAGAACCTGATAAGTTCCTTGTATCGGTTTCTGATCAGTCGGGCTGGGGTTCGTACGTTGAACTACGTGTGGCCAACAATAACAGCCTGGTTGATCAGGCCCTGATCCACCAGGAGGCCTGGTTTAGGACCGGGCCGCAGGGGCGTTGACTTGGTGAAAATGGTATAAAATACCGACAAGTTGATGATTAAGACACATTTGCAACAGTTGGGTATCTTTATTGATGAAACGTTTCGTCTACACAGTAGACTTCTTCAGTCAAATACAGAGGCAGCAGTGTAGTAGTGAAATGATGATGTAATCAGTCCCTCAACCTTGGAGAAATAGTGTTTGAGGTGATCACTGAGGGACTGACCACCTCAAATATTATTTGACTGAAGAAGCCTACTGTGTAGGCGAAACGTTTCAACAATCAGATACCCAACTGTTGCATATGTTTCTTAATCATCAACGTTGACTCCTGAAAACATTTTTCAAGTATCCTTAAGTTTAACACTATTTAAGTCGTGAGTGAGAGAGATAGAGCGAGAGAGAGAGAGAGAGAGAGAGAGAGAGACAGAGAGAGAGAGAGAGAGAGAGAGAGAGAGAGAGAGAGAGAGAGAGAGAGAGAGAGAGAGAGAGAGAGAGAGAATTAAGAACATACAGAAACAGGGGTTAAAGACACTGGTAGCAGAGAGACCTTTTTAATACAACGTTTCGCCCAAGGTTGGGCTTTATCAAGTGCATTGTAATTAAACAAAAATGGATTCTCTGATACCATTGATTTTTATTCCCACTTATCGGCTTTTTAATACAACGTTTCGCCCAAGGTTGGGCTTTATCAAGTGGGTTGTAATTATATAACAATGGATTCTCTGATACCAGTGATTTTTATTCCCACTTATCGGCTTTTGTCATTGTCTCCCTAAAGGAAAACAGGTCAACTTTCAGACCTTTTTTTTCTCTCTCTCATTCGCAATATAACAAAAGTCCAGAACGGTGCAAACTGCGGGTTAGTTATGAATTTAGCTGGGAATCTGGCAAGGCCATCAAATGATTTCAGACAGTTGAAGCTTCGAGGTAAATGGAAATCATATTGGCTTTTAGTCTTCCCATTTGGTAGTCAAATTGAAGATTGTGAGCTCTGACTAAACCAGTAATCGGGTTAAGAACTATCTAAGAGTCCTTTAGGAATTGTTACATCAATCAACAAATGGGTTAGAGGTTGGGTCCGGGAACTAGAGCTCATTTTGGATTGATATTGGCGACCACAAGCACTCGGACGTCTCTTGCTGGAACGAGAAGTCTCTGGGAGATGTTTTTTTTTGACGATTGTAGAGTTTCTTCTGTTGCTCTCCCATGTTGATCCCCCATGTTGATCCCCCACGCGCTCACTGAAGCTTGAGTGACCTTCCTTGCTCTCACTCGAGCTTGAGTGATCTCTTATGCTCTCACTAAAACTTGAGTCCCTTTTCTGATCTCACTCAATCAAGATTCAGTTCACTACTCTGTTCTCATTCATTCATTTACTTATACTTGAGTTCCCTGTTTTGCTCTCACTCAAGCATGAGTTCTCTGTCCTGCTCTCACTCAAGCATGAGTTCCCTGCCCTTCTCTCAAGTTAAAGTTAGCTTCCCAGCTCTCACCCACGCTTCACTACTCACAGATTTGTCCTCCCTTCACTCTCTTCCTCCGTAAGCCATCTTCTTCTCCACTCAGCCCTCTTCACTCGTTCTAGAGTACCTTGACCAAGTGCTCTTCCAAACTTTCCTCACAGTCTCTCTTCTCTCACCCTTCTTCTCTTCCTGGTTCTTATATACATAATTATCTCTCAACATCTCCTCCATGCAGGAGTTGGCAAGTTCTTGTCTCTCTAATGGTGAGTGATTCGTCTTGTCACCTGATTTGTGTTTGCTTGTCGAAAATGTGCGAAATTGGTTGGGTTCCCGTTGTAAATTGTTTGTGTCTCGTTTGTCTGCGTTGTTGAGGTGTGGTTATACGTTGTTTGTGTGTCTTGTTTGTGTGAGGTTGTTGAGGTGTAGTTATACGTTGTTTGTGTGTCTTGTTTGTGTGAGGTTGAGGTCTGGTTATACGTTGTTTGTGTGAGGTTGTTGAGGTCTGGTTATACGTTGTTTGTGTGAGGTTGTTGAGGTCTGGTTATACGTTGTTTGTGTGAGGTTGTTGAGGTCTGGTTATACGTTGTTTGTGTCAGGTTGTTGAGCTCTGGTTATACGTTATTTGTGTGAGGTTGTTGAGGTCTAGTTATACGTTGTTTGTGGGAGGTTGTTGAGGTCTGGTTATACGTTATTTGTGTGAGGTTGTTGAGGTCTGGTTATACATTGTTTGTGTGAGGTTGTTGAGTCTGGATACGTTGTTTGTGTGGGGTTGTTGAGGTCTGGTTATACGTTGTTTGTGTGAGGTTGTTGAGGTCTGGTTATACGTTGTTTGTGTGAGGTTGTTGAGGTCTGGTTATACGTTGTTTGTGTGAGGTTGTTGAGGTCTGGTTATACGTTGTTTGTGTGAGGTTGTTGAGGTCTGGTTATACGTTGTTTGTGTGAGGTTGTTGAGGTCTGGTTATACGTTATTTGTGTGAGGTTGTTGAGGTCTGGTTATACGTTGTTTGTGTGAGGTTGTTGAGGTCTGGTTATGCGTTATTTGTGTGAGGTTGTTGAGGTCTGGTTATACGTTGTTTGTGTGAGGTTGTTGAGGTCTGGTTATACGTTATTTGTGTGAGGTTGTTGAGGTCTGGTTTTACGTTGTTAGTGTGAGGTTGTTGAGGTCTGGTTATACGTTGTTTGTGTGAGGTTGTTGAGGTCTGGTTATACGTTGTTTGTGTGAGGTTGTTGAGGTCTGGTTATACGTTGTTTGTGTGAGGTTGTTGAGGTCTGGTTATACGTTATTTGTGTGAGGTTGTTGAGGTCTGGTTATACGTTGTTTGTGTGAGGTTGTTGAGGTCTGGTTATGCGTTATTTGTGTGAGGTTGTTGAGGTCTGGTTATACGTTGTTTGTGTGAGGTTGTTGAGGTCTGGTTATACGTTATTTGTGTGAGGTTGTTGAGGTCTGGTTATACGTTGTTAGTGTGAGGTTGTTGAGGTCTGGTTATACGTTATTTGTGTGAGGTTGTTGAGGTCTGGTTATACGTTGTTTGTGTGAGGTTGTTGAGGTCTGGTTATACGTTGTTTGTGTGAGGTTGTTGAGGTCTGGTTATACGTTGTTTGTGTGAGGTTGTTGAGGTCTGGTTATACGTTGTTTGTGTGAGGTTGTTGAGGTCTGGTTATACGTTGTTTGTGTGAGGTTGTTGAGGTCTGGTTATACGTTGTTTGTGTTTTGTTTGTTTAAGGTTATCGAGGACTGGTTATACTTTGTTTGTCTCGTTTGTTTAGACATTGAAAAACTTCTTTATAAGTTGTTTGTTTGTCTTGTTTCTCTGAACGTTAGCTACTAACACGAGTCACACAGTAGGAGCAGTGGTGAAGGCTCGACCCACTGTTCACAGATCGGGACGTAAAATTTTCCTCACACAGCCAGGCCAGCAGAGTGCTGAATGATCCACACGGGTTCAGCGCTTCATGAAAAAAATAATAATGGCTGCAGAGTTGAGTTTATAAGCCTAACTCACGTTCCTGAGAGTGAAAATAATGGGGGTGCTTTCACTCATGTTTATAAAATGATGGGGTACTTTCACTCATGTTTATAAAATGATGGGGTACTTTCACTCATGTTTATAAAATGATGGGGTACTTTCACTCATGTTTATAAAATGATGGGGTACTTTCACTCATGTTCATGAGAGTGAAAATGATGGGGTACTTTCACTCATGTTCATGAGAGTGAGAATGATAATGAGTATATCTCTCAATGCATATACACCGAGAGGTGCGTATATCAGTATACGTGTACCGAGGTGTATCTCTCAGTGTATATACACCGAGACTTGTCTTATCTTTCAATGTATATACACCTAGATATATTTAAATCGTGTATATGACCATTTACTTTAATCACTCTTTTATTAATGTCAATATCCTTGACCTGTGGCATACACGTTTAATACCTCCTATGTATAGTGGATAGGCTTTAAACTAAAAAAAAAACAAGGAAATATAAACACAGACTAACCTGTGTATATTTACCTTCCAGTTATTTTTGTTTTGCCTAACTCCGGAGGCAACTTCGGGTAAACTTTAAAAAAAATGCAGTTTAAAATCACCGGCTTGAGAAGGTTAAATTATTATTATTAAGTCTCCCCGGAGGGAAGCCTTTTAGTGGCTGCCCGAGTTTTTTTTTTATATATATATTCATCCGAAGTTTTGTTTGTATTTCGTTTATAATATTGGAAGGTTTCGTCCGTTTTGAACGCTAGTATAGGTAAGATAAGATTGTGTTCGGATTTGTTTTTAACTCCGGAGGGTTAGCCACCCAGGATAACCTAGGGGAGGGTTAGCCACCCAGGATACCCCAGGGGAGGTTTAGCCACCCAGGATAACCCGGGGAGGGTTAGCCACCCAGGATAACCCAGGGGAGGGTTAGGAACCCAGGATAACCTAGGGAAGGGTTAGCCACCCAGGATAACCCAGGGGAGGTTTAGCCACCCAGGATAACCTAGGGGAGGGTTAGCCACCCAGGATACACCAGGGGAGGTTTAGCCACCCAGGATAACCCAGGGGAGGATTAGACACCCAGGATAACCCAGGGGAGGGTTAGGAACCCAGGATAACCTAGGGAAGGGTTAGCCACCCAGGATACCCCAGGGGAGGTTTAGCCACCCAGGATAACCCGGGGAGGGTTAGCCACCCAGGATAACCCGGGGAGGGTTAGCCACCCAGGATAACCCAGGGGAGGGTTAGCCACCCAGGATAACCCAGGGGAGGGTTAGCCACCCAGGATAACCCAAGAAAGGCTGTGCGTCATCAAGGGACTGTCTTATTTCCACTGGGGTCCCCAATCTTGACCCCAGGATGAGACCCACACCAGTCAACTAACACCCAGGTACCTACTTGCTAGGTGAATGGGACAACAGGTGTAAGGAAACACGCCTAATAAGAACATAAGAAAGAAGGAACACTGCAGCAGGCCTACTGGCCCATGCGAGGCAAATCCAATTCACCCACCGGCTTAAGCCAGTCCCCTTGCCGGGGATCGAACCGCGGACACTCAGTGTGTGAAGCGTTACCTACCAGGCTACATAAATATAGTTACATAAATTGTCATACATAGCAGAATATATATAGGTTACTTAGCATAGCCAAAAAAAAGTCAAAGTGACTTATTTCCATTGGGGTCCGTGGAGACTTATTTGTACGTGGTGTGCCGTGATCAGTCCTTATTGAACTGTTCAAGAATGGTATATAATACAGACAAGATGAAAATTAAGACACATGTGCAACATCTGGGTATCTTTATTGTAGACGTTTCGCCAACCAGTGGCTTTATCCATACAGATTCTAGGATAAAAGTTGAAGAGAGTAGAACTATATACAAAAGATGAGGTAATCAGTCCCTCAACCTTGGAGTTGGTGTGTTCAACACCTCCAATTCCGAGGGACTGATTACCTCATCTTTTGTATATAGTTCTACTGTCTTCAACTTTTATCCTAGAATCTGTATGGATAAAGCCACTGGTTGGCGAAACGTCTACAATAAAGATACCCAGATGTTGCACGTGTCTAATTTTCACCTTATAGAACTCATTCCACGATGCTTCGAATTCGTGTGAAAACTTTCAATTGTTCTTCTGTCTGGCTTCAAGTGTTGTGGGGTTCTTGCGAAGAGTTTGGGTAGCATTGACACCAAAATGAAGGCTCTTATATGGGTGTATATTGATACACAAAGAGGCCATCACGGTGTCCCGTAGATCGATTGCTAGCCCATTCAGCTCACACACTGAGATTCGTGGTTCGATTCCTAGTACGGGTGGAAAGATTAGAACGTGGTTCCTCAAGACACATGCTGTCCATATTCACCTATCAGTAAAATAGGTACCTGGGTGTTAGTTGATTGGTGTGGGTCGCATCCTGGGGACAAAATTGACCTAATTTACCCGAAAATATTCTGCATAACAAGGAGCTTTCTATACAGTAGTATGTCATTGATATCAGCTAGGTCTGTATACCTTGTACATGTACTAGTATAAATAAAGATGTTATTATAATTATTATTATGACACGCCTGTGTGCCGTCTAGGTCGGGATGTAACTCAGGGAGGCTGCGGCCTATTCGTACACTGTTCAAAAGCGAGATCACGTGACTAGCGTGAACAAGGGATGATACATATAATGGTACTATTAAAGATTGAGAACACATTAAATATACACGGGTATACCTCACTCGAGCGCCTTCACTCTTAATAACTGATGCTTCTTGATGATAAATAAGACACTTGTGCAACGTTTGGAAATCCTGACTCTGGAAATGTTTCTCCACGCAGCGTCTTCTTCAGTCCAGCGTAGAGAAAAATGATGAGGAGTTTGAAGTAATCAGTCTTTTTAGCATAATCATATTCACGGAGATGGGGCTTATATACTGATGACTGCTCCTCCTAATCTGTCATCGGTGAATATGCTGTTCCGTGAATATGCTGCATTTTCGTCAAGATTGATGGACTGAACACGTCGACTCCAGGCTGAGGGACTGATTACCTCAAACTCCTCATCTTTCACTGTCCTTCTCTGTATTGGACCGAAGAAGCCACTAGCTGGCGAAACGTTTCTTTAATAAAGATTCCCAAATGTTGCAAAAGTGTCTCAGTCTTCAAGGAAGAAATAAATGGCACTCTGCTTGTGGTCGGAGATGGAAATATGGAAAGAAGTACACGGTACGTACCTACTTCTATTTCCAGTGTTTTCTATTAAATCTCTAGCTGTATGACCATGGTGGGTTTAGCGCTTAGTTTTTATTATTATAATAATAATAATAATAATAATAATAATAAATCTCTCTACTAATTTAGACTTTTATTAGAAGTCATTTTTCAGGTTTCTACAATTCAAGTACGATTTTGTTTCATTTGTGTTCAAAATTGACAATTCTACACTTTTTTTTTTGTTGATGTTATATTTTTATTATGTAAAATTGAGTATATGAACAGTGTGCTGCTTCCCTGTTTTATTTGATAGCTTATATGATAACTACAGAGCGGGAGTAAAAGCTAGTTGTGTTTCCCTGTCTTATTCCATCACAGTTAATAGGGTTTATACAGTGTTGAAAAATGTAATTATTGACGAAACTGAGGGGAAGATAAACGCAGGTACACGGCTGTGTACCTACTTCTCAATTTCACAAAAGGTGTCCCCGTTTCTTAAAACACTTTTGTCTTACTGCTTGTGGCTGTGTTGGCCCGTCTTAAAAACTGTGTTGTTGTGAAGTAGATGAATGGTTCAGGGAACCGACACATTGATCAATTAGACACATGTGCAAAGCTTGGGTTTGTTTGTTGTGGAAACGTTTCGCCACACAGTGGCGATAAAGCCACTGTGTGGCGAAACGTCTACTATAAAGATACCCAGATGTTGCACATGTGTCTTAATTTACTATAAAGATAACCAGATGTTGCACATGTGTCTTAATTTACTATACAGATACTCAGATGTTGCACATGTGTCTTAATTTACTATAAAGATACCCAGATGTTGCACATGTGTCTTAATTTACTATACAGATACTCAGATGTTGCACATGTGTCTTAATTTACTATAAAGATACCCAGATGTTGCACATGTGTCTTAATTTACTATAAAGATACCCAGATGTTGCACATGTGTCTTAATTTACTATAAAGATACCCAGATGTTGCACATGTGTCTTAATTTACTATACAGATACTCAGATGTTGCACATGTGTCTTAATTTACTATAAAGATACCCAGATGTTGCACATGTGTCTTAATTTACTATAAAGATACTCAGATGTTGCACATGTGTCTTAATTTACTATACAGATACCCAGATGTTGCACATGTGTCTTAATTTCATCTTGTCGGTATTGTATACCATTCTTGTACAACCTTTCTTGTTTGTATTGGACTGATGAAGCCACTGAGTGTCGAAACGTTCCCACAATACAGATACTTAAGTGTTGCACATGATGTGAAGTGATCTCACCCTCAGTGCCGTTCCACCTTGCAATCCCAGCATTGTAAATTTACACTACTGGGACTCAAAGGTCGAACAGCGCTCAGTGCGAGATTATTTTACACAAACACAGTTTGTGTAACACAGCCACATCCTCAGCTGCTCTATATTTCACATCCGCCCCCATCCTTCCATGGGCAGGAATGTGTGATAGGTATGTACCTACACCCTAGCTAAAATAGGTCACCCTCTTCTCTTTCACTGTTTATGTATTAACCAAGGGTTCTCCTTGACCTAGTTGGCTGACTCTTATTAGAGCCAGCTGGCCGAGTGGTTAACCCACTGGCCTGTGTGTTTTGTGACTTACTTGCCATGGATGCCGTCGCAGTGTGCACTAATGGTTCTAAATCCTCTGATGGTATCGGGTTTGCAGCAGTGTTCCCGGACAGCGCTATCCGAGGGCATTTATTAGACTCTGCTAGCATTTATACAGCTGAATTGTATGCAATTCTCATTGCAATTATCCGTATTGAATTTATGTCTACCTCAACGACTGTAGAAGTCTCAGACTCCTTTAGTGCTTGTCAAACTTTTAAAAAATTTGATTCGCCTCATCCTTTAGTTATGTTTAGTTGCGCCTCATTTCTAACAAAAACAAAGAAATCGTCTTCTGTTGGGTCCCTGGTCATGTTGATTTTCAGGACAATGAGCAAGCTAACTCTGCTGCGCGGTCAGCAGTACATGACCTTCCAGTTTCATATAGAGGTATTCCATTCTCAGATTATTTTGCTGTAATCTCTAACCACCTTCGCATCCGTTGGCAGCAACGTTGGTCCGATATGACTCAGAACAAATTACATTCTATTAAACCAAGTTTAGGTATCTGCCCTCTTGTCATCGATGGCCGTCTTCGCATCGGGCACACCTGTCTTACTCATAGGTATCTCATAGAGAGACGCCCTATTCCACTCTGTGAGAATTGTCTGGTTCCAATTTCAGTTTGCCATATACTATTGGAGTGTCCTGTCTTTCAGCGAGCACGCAGAATTCTCCTCCTAGTCGTCACCGCTCTAACACCCTTACTTTATCTTCCCTCCTCGCCGACGGCCCCACCTTTGACACAGACTTCCTCTCCGACTTTTTGACAGCAACCGATTTATTGCACAAACTTTGATACTTCCTTTAGCACTCCTCACAGCCCTAACTCTACCTCTGTTATCCTCTTCACTCTTGCTATCCTATGATCCAGCATCACCCCCGTTCCCTGCAGCGCTGTGTGACTCTAGTGGGCTTAGCGCTTCTTTTATTATAATAACTTGCCTTGGGTTCAAACCCCACCTGTTCTGTGGGTTGTTTTCTCCTTTATTTATAATGTATTGACCAGTGGTGTATGGTGTATTAACCAGGGGTTAATACACCATACACTATTTATGGTGTATTAATCATGGGTTCTCCTTAACTGTTAATGGAGTATTAACCAGGGGATTCTCTTTGTATAAGGTGCATTAATCAGAGTTTCTCAATGTTCAATCTATCTTGAAGAAAAGACACTTGTGATACACTTGGGAATCTTGATTGTGTACCGTTTCTCCAGCCAGTGGATTCTTCAGTCCAATACAAAGAAGAATGGGGCACTATGAGGAGTTTGAGGTAATCAGTCCCCCTCAGCCTGGAGTCGATATGTTCAGACTGAACACAACGACTCCAGGCTGAGGGACTGATTACCTTAAACTCCTCACCATTGACGTTGGACCAACGGAGACATCTCTGTAATCACTGTCTTACCGCGCAAGTTTTCAATCCCAAGACTTTAATTTACTTAAATCATCTTTCTCGTTGCTTTCACTCACACCTTCGGTTTTTTTTTTCTTTGATAACTCTACTAACTTCTATTCTGACTTTCTCATTTATATTATTATTATTATAAAAATTGTTGTTGGGAAGCGATAAATTATTATTTGATTATAAAAATTGTTGTTGGGAAGCGATATATTATTATAAACATAACCAATCTCTAAACCCATAAGGGTCATACAGCGCCTGGGAAGCGCTAAAGCCATTTGGAAGAGGCACTAGGAAAATATCGCTTGAAATCAGTATATAATTTTTCCCGTTTTCTTCGATAACAAAAAGACATGGGATCAACACTTAGGAAAATGAGCCCAAACTTTACTCTGAGATTTACCAGTGTTTTAGGCTTAAGTAAATATGCACGTACGTTATTAACTTTTATTAATACTCTGGGTACGTAACGTAATTTTTACCATGTTCTTGACGTAAATGTTATATGTACATTATATAGATTTAACCTAGGATAGCTCACTGGAGTCAAACATTGTGATAATAACAAGTTCTTATGTGCAACAGTTAGGTATCTATATTCCGAAACGTTTCGCCTACACAGTAGGCTTCTTCAGTCGAGTATAGAAGAGCTAGGTGAAGCAGTGGAGATGTGAAGACAGTGTTTTATACCATTTTCATATTCAAACATCGTGATTTATCTCTGGTCAGAAGAGACATTCTCCAGTTATTTCGCAGAAACTGGTTTGATTAATAAAATTGTTACGTTAATAATAGTAAACAATCTGAAATCAAGGCGAAGCTTCCTTTGAGGAAAATATATCAGTACTTAGAGTTTAAGTCTCTCAGAACATTAACAAAAGTTTAAAGCCTACATTATCAAAAGTTTAAAGCCTACATTAACAAAAGTTTAAAGCCTACATTATCAAAAGTTTAAAGCCTACATTAACAAAAGTTTAGAGCCTACATTATCAAAAGTTTAAAGCCTACATTAACAAAAGTTTAGAGCCTACATTAACAAAAGTTTAAAGCCTACATTATCAAAAGTTTAAAGCCTACCTTATCAAAAGTTTAAATCCTACATTAACAAAAGTTTAAAGCCTACATTAACAAAAGTTTAAAGCCTACCCAACATAAACACTTGCAACTAATGTAACATTAGTTGCACTTGTAAGTAAGTTTATTCAGGTATACACAAATACAGTTACACAGATTATCATACATAGCAGCATATGTGTAGAAACCCAGGATAACCCAGAAAAGTCAGACATTTTGTCGGTAAATCTACCATTATTTCTACTACATAACATGAAGCAAAGAAATGGTTCGTCCGTTTCATAAGAAGAATCAGCCGTTAAAGATTGATGCCGTTCACTACTGTTTTATTGAAATCTGGAAAGTGCTAAACCAGTAGAAGTCATATAGCGTCCGTGGAATGTGAGACATTCGGATTTGATCCAAGGACGGGGTGGATAAGTCTAGTTCCTTGGATCAAGTATCAAGGCAGTATAATGCAGTAATGTAGAGTACAGTATTTTCCGGCATATAAGACGCACGACAGAAGTATGTTAACGGTAAATCAGTAATAATATTCATGGGTTAATTAACGTTTTAATTTACGCTAAAGCGTAACACAAAGAATACCCTTGACCCTGATCTTGAGCATATAAGACGCAGGGTGATTTTCTAAGAATTTAAAAAAGGCGCGCCTTATATGCGGGAAAATGCAGTAATACTATGACATTTCGACATTAAGTGGCTAAATGGTACCTGCACCATTAACAATGCCAACCCCAATGGAAATAAATCTGACTTTTTGGGTTATCATAGGTAATTTACTCTAGGTAATTTACTCTATGTATGATAATTGATCTAATTTCAATGATTCCACGTATTTTAAGAATTTCAATAAAATTTCAGATTTGCAGGTAGACTAAATTTATGGGGTATGGTCCTTATAGTATGCATAAATGCAGGTAGACTAAATTTATGGGGTATGGTCCTTATAGAATGCATAAATGCTGGTAGACTAAATTTATGGGGTATGGTCCTTATAGAATGCATAAATGCTGGTAGACTAAATTTATGGGGTATGGTTCTTATAGAATGCATAAATGCAGGTAGACTAAATTTATGGGGTATGATCCTTATAGTATGCACAAATGCATCAATATTACTGTTTTGGGTTGATAAGAAGAGGCAGCTTTTAGTTACTGAATGTGAATGAATCCCACTATTTATTCAGTAAAATTGGCAAATTGGGATTTATGCCACCCAATAACAGCAGGAACCTCTGGTTCAGGAAGACACAGCACTGGTGAAAATTTGAAGGTAATCTGAAGTCACTTTACAGTTACGACATGGATTCTTACGATTCCAAGATTTTAACTAATTTAATATATGTAGACCTTTTTTCATCACACAAAAGTTAATGGGTACCTTCCTGGTCGTAAGATACATCAGCCATTATATACTGAAGCCGTTCACAAGAGGAAGACTGAAATTTATGAACGTGATTTAACGAGAATAAAAATGGCACACTATTTTACACACAAAATGGGCAGATCTGCACCTTCACACCTGACTTTCACTCTCCACCATCATCAAGTTACGAGGCATCATTTTTTGAATGTTTGAAGCCATTCTGCTGAGGGATTTGGAAGGTATAAGATGCATCCCAGGATGCTGGGAATAGATTCATCAACTTTGTCCATAGAGCACCTGTACACGCCTGGTTAAAAATCATCAACCTCTCGGTATTTTATACCATTTTCAACACAAGTTTATGGGTGGATGTTGGGCGTGAACAAGGGCGATATTAATAACGTACTGAGGATATCGAATCAGGTAAGAACCTGAAATAAGGGATTTAAATTGATTAAGTTTGGATTTAGAATGGACGTAGGTGAGTAGTACTGGTTTTCAAAGAGAGTTGCCGAGGCGTGGAACAGTCTGTCGAGTAAGGTAATAATAATAATATAATAATATTTTTATTTCTACAAGTACATGTACAAGGTATACAGGCCTAGCTGACATCAATGACATAGTACTATATAGAAAGCCGCTTGTTATGCAGAGCATTTCTAGCAAATTAGGTCAGTTTTGTCCCAGGATGCGACCCACACCACTCGACTAACACCCAGGTACCCATTTTACTGATGGGTAAACAGGGACAGGGACAGCAGGTGTCTTATGGAAACACGTCCCTAATGTTTTCCAGCCGTACCGGAGATTTGAACTCTGGACCTCAGTGTGTGAGCTGAGTGCGCTGGCGACAGAGCTACGGGACCTTGAGAAGCTTTGAAAACAGATTGGACGGGTATATGAGTGAAAAGGGATGGATTTTATTAGTACCCGAGGTATTATAGCAAATTCTTGGGTAGCTTTGGAAAAAAGCTGGACAAATACGTTTGTGGGAATGGGTGGTTTTCATAAGGACTTGCCTTGTATGGGCTAGTAGACCTGTTGAAGTGTTCCTCCATTCTTATTTTATGTTCTTAAGGACCTGGCCGCAGGGATTTGACCCCCGGAACACCCAACAGGTAATAATATTATAATCTTCACTTCTGAATATCAAAATGGTATACAATACCGACAGGTTGGTAGGTAAGACACATAGGCAACAGTTAGGCAACTTTATTCCACAGCATTTCGCCTACACAGTAGGCTTCTTCAGTCGAGTACAGAAAGTAGGCAGGGCTCCTGCCTACTTTCTGTACTCGACTGAAGAAGCCTACCTGTTGCCTATGTGTCTTACCTACCAATCTTCACTTCTACAAGTACATGTACAAGGTTTTACAGGCCTAGCTGACATCAGTGACATGCTATATAGAGGCTTTTTATGAAGAGCATTTCAGACAATTTAGGTCAATTTTGTCCCCAGGATGGTACTCACACCAGTCAACTAACACCCAGGTACCTGAATATTAAAAAGGGTATAAAATACCGACAGGTTGTTAGGTAACAACCTGTTAGGTAACAACACCCAGGTACCTATTTACTGATAGGTGAACAGGGATAACAAGTGTCTTAAGGAAAGCACGTCCGTCTTAATGTAGACATGCCAGTTATTTCAAGAACCTGCCCTTGTTTCCTTACACAAACACTTAAAATTTGAACCCGATCGGATGAGGCCTTCTCGAGTTATGAGCGAAAGAAAAACGAAAAACTTGGAGGAAGAAAAAACTTCTAGCAACCACTTAAGGGTCTTCCTTTGGGGATACCTTATAATACTCTCGCCAGTTCAAAAAAACAAACAAACATATTTTTAGACTTTATGAGGGGCCTTCTGGCCAACAACAGCCTCCCCATGTTAAGAAACGACTTGTCTTGGCCAACACAATTAACTTTTCACTAAAGAAGAAATACAACGCCAAAATGGCCGCACAGTATACACGCTAGCAGGCAGAAGCAGCTTGGTTTGTTTACCTCGCCATCGTTTCAATAATGCAGCGCCACTGGCGTGTAGTCATGACACACGCTACTGGCCAGTCACCGCTGCCTTGATTATGTCTTTGAGGTCATCAAAATTAGTCGCTAACGGTGGCACAAAAATGTCATGGGCGGGTTACAGGTTCGTGAAACCAAACTGTTCTTGAAATCATTAGTTTGTCGAAATGTGTTGGAATGTCTCTTTCTTTGACTAATAGAACACTACTTTCTCACAGTGAACACCGCTTGAACACAAGAGATGACAGCTACACCAGAAGCCAAGTAACTGAACCCCACTTGACCGCTTTTACTAAGACAAAATATTACAGAGAAAGGATCAGGTTCAACCTGATCCCTTCTATATACGTTTTGTTTACGGATTTTGTACCCTAGATGGTTATTAGTTCTGGATAACCCAGTAAAGAAGAGCAGTGTGGCTTATTTATATGGAGGTCTTTTGGCCCTCTTCCCTAGGAGCAACTCACAACAGTTGAGTAACTCCTAGGTGTAACTTTGTAAATGTAAGGTGATCTTCCCTAGGAGCAACTCACAACAGCCGAGTAACTCCTAGGTGTAACTTTGTAAATGTAAGGTGATCTTCCCTAGGAGCAACTCACAACAGCCGAGTAACTCCTAGGTGTAACTTTGTAAATGTAAGGTGATCTTCCCTAGGAGCAACTCACAACAGCCGAGTAACTCCTAGGTGTAACTTTGTAAATGTAAGGTGATCTTCCCTAGGAGCAACTCACAACAGCCGAGTAACTCCTAGGTGTAACTTTGTAAATGTAAGGTGATCTTCCCTAGGAGCAACTCACAACAGCCGAGTAACTCCTAGGTGTGACTTTGTAAATGTAAGGTGATCTTCCCTAGGAGCAACTCACAACAGCCGAGTAACTCCTAGGTGTGACTTTGTAAATGGTCCAAGGCGGACCTAACATCGTCGTCAGCTTCTCTCCTATGTGTGGGTTATTTGTGTATTGTTCCTATCTATTTACTGCTATCAGGTGTTAGGAGATTAGCCTAGACCTTTCACTTGTAACTGTACATATGTGTACCTATTTCCTGTTACAGGAAAAGAGGATCAGGTTAATAAAAACACTGCTGTGTGGACTCTTTAAAGGGGATGCATTGATGCAGATGTAGGGCTCTTGATGCGAGAAACAGGCGCTACCTTGCTCATCCTGTTATCAAACCTGATTACCTTCCATTCCCTAAGAGCTGTTTGACTCTAATGGATATAGCGCTTTTAAATGATGTACAATAATCCGTTGCATACACGTAACAGCAAGTCCCCTTATTTGTACATTTTAGCCCCAAACATGACGGTCTACTTGTTGCATCGAGATGAGTCTCGCTGAAGTGGGCGCTCGTGCAATTACAGGGGATAATAATTCTTTGTCCTGCCTTGTAATTACATCTGCCTGACATATGAACGAGATCGTAACGCTGATGTTTCTCTGGAGAGGCCATGCCGGGTCGGCCGGAGACAGGAAGGGGTGCAATAAAGGGCAATAAAGTTATGGATTATTCCGATTATTAACCCCGGAGGGTTAATAACCCAAGAGAACCCAAAAAGGCCAAGCAGTGTGTTGTCTATTTCCTTAGAGGTGTTTTAGTTCGTTACTCCAGGATGCAACCCGTAGCTCGGTTGGTAGCGCACTCAGCTCATACCGGGGATCAGTGGTTTGATCCCCGGTACGTGTGCAAGTACTGGGGCGTGTTTTCTTAAGATACCTGCTGTTCCTGTTCACCTAGCAGTAAATAGGTACCTGGGTGTTAGCCGACTGGTGTGGGTGGCACCCTGGGAGACAAAATTAACATAAGGTGACCGAAATGCTCTGCATAACCAGGGGCTATTCTATATAGTATGTCACTGATGTCAGCTATGGTATGTATAAGTTGTATCATGTACTTTAAAAATAAAGATTAATATTATTATTATAACTGACTGACTTCTTGGTATATGTTTAGTGCTAAGTGAACAGAGGAAACAGATGTTGGAAAACTTTCTCATACGTCTCGCCCCTCTCACTGTTGAGCATACCTGTGATATACCATTGACCGCTTTCCCGAGTCTTCCTAGTCCGGCAGCCCGGCCTGTGGCCAGGCTTTTTTAATTGCTTGGCCCGTCAACCAGACTTTTGCTGTTGGCGGCCCGCTAACCCACATATCTCACCTGACTGATATGGCACTTGCTGGAGGTGGTGATCTAGTTTCTTACTGAAGACTTCAACATCTGTTCCGGCAATATTTCTGATATTTGCTGGTAGCAGGTTGGCAGTTAAAACCCACGGATGTTGATATAGTGTTCCCTTATTTTGTCAGTGGGTATCATACTTTTTACTGGGACTGAGCCCTCAAGTATCTTCCAGGTATATGTTATCATGTATCTCTCCGCTCCAGAGAATACTTACTCAGTACTTTGAAGCATTCTCTGTAGTTTAAATGCTTTATTCGCTGTATGTGGGTTATAAACGATCTTTGTATATATTCCAGCTTTGATATCTCTTCTGCTTTGAATGGAGCCATCAACAAGGAACAGCATTCTAAATAAGAGAGTACATGTTGTTTGGGTAGTGTCTTCACTGGCATTATCTCCCTTGTTTTGAATGTTATAATTATTTGCCTTGTAATTTTCTTGATTTTCGCTACATTTGTCTTTTTATGTTCTCTAAAAGATATCTCATTTGACATTATTGCACCCAGGTCTTTCACATGATCCTTTCCTTCCATTAGGTGGTCCTGCGTTTTGTAAACATTATCTTTTAAAGTTCTTCATTCTTACAATTTCTAAGCGGTTGGAATTTGTCACCACTCAACATCATATTATTCTCTTATGCCCACTGGAAGAGTTTGTTTATATTTCTTGTAACTTTTCTGTATTTTCTACCGAAGTGACTTTCATGCTTATTTTCTTATTGGCCACAAATGATGAGACGTTGTAGCTAGTGTTTTTATCTATGTCTTCTGTGTGGATGAGAGAAACAGTAAAGGAGCAACAACCGTCCCTTGGGGTACTAAACTTTTAACTTTGCTAGGCTAAATTTAGTTTGGTTTACTGCTACTTTTTTTTATTAATGAAAATAAGCCAATAGAGATTTTAAGTAATTATCCTAAATTTTCTTGCAACAGATAAAGCAATTTTAGATATAAATCCAGATATGCTTCTGTTAACTCTTTTTTGGGGCCCTAGGTTAGGGCCCCAAAAATATCCAGTAGTTTCTGTTATCTGTTGGTTCAAAGGAAGATTTCACAAAGCCCCAGTGGCTGCGTGCTATGTGTCTGTTGGGCTAGCGTGCTTCCAGCCACTATTTCTAGTGCCTACTGCTGTTATTTACCATCTTCCTTTTCACATTTGGGAGGTTGAAGTTTCCCAGAAGGATAATGTTTGGTGTAGGATTTTCGAGATTTTCAAGGCAGCTGACGATGGTTTATATCCAAGGATAAGCACTAGATTCTTGTTCTCTGCTCTAATATCTAGTACTTCTACTGTATCACTGGATGAATTCAGCTGTTCTGTTCAGCAAAATGTGTTTGTCACATGTTTTACTCCTCTCTGTAACTTGTTTGTTCTTTCACATCTGTTAATATTGTAACTTTTCACCCATGTCTCACCCCTTTTATATTTTACTGTGAATGCTGTAATTATAGTATTTACTTACCATACCACGGATGGGGTTAGAACCCGCGATCAGAGAGTCTCAAAACTCTAGACCGGCGCGTTAGCCACTGGGCCAGCTAGCTTCAATAAGATTCATCAAACTAGGTAGATTTCTACACCATAGGAATGTTAGCATAGGTACCATTGTGTCCACAAATGTAAGTTTTTACAGATGAATCTCCCGCTAGCATGTCGGTAATTTTACCAATATTAATTTCAATGAGTTGTTTGATCTTTCCTTAGATGGTATATCTTTCTCTCCCCGTAATTTCTTTATGCCTTTGGTCTCTTTATACATAGTTCTATACGTCTGTGTTTTTTTCAGGTGGAACTTTGGACAACGTAGGTCGTAGCATTGTCTGTTGCTCTCTTTATCCATAGTCGCAAATTCTCCCTGGCACAGTAACTACACGTTTTATATTATCTTTGTGGCATTCTCAGGCTTGTTTACTGCAATATTTTATGGGTCGTTGTGTCTATCCTGCTCAGTGTAGATTTCTTGAGTCCTTTTGGTTGTCAGCCGAACGCTCAAATCTCTGGGGTATAAAGTATATGATAACTTAAAGTCGGTCATGAGTCGGATTCATAAATATAAAAGATTCTTAAAAAAAAAAGATCAAAGTTAGTCATAAGTCGGACTCATAAAAAGAACGATAACTCAAAGTCAGTCATAAGTCGGGTTCATAAAAACAACGACAGTTCAGAGTTGGCCATGAACCTGAGTCATTGCAAACAGATTCTAGAGATAAACGAACTTGCCGAGTTTCTCGCAGGTAAAAAAAAAAGTTAATCTAGAAAGTAGGGAAGGATGTTATCCACGGCGGATGCGGATAAGCGCAGGGAATACTGCCTCTGGAAAAGTGTGAGTGTGGCTGAGTGGACCCCTGGGCCAGCCAGGGACTGTTGTGTGACTGTTTAGTAACTCAGTAGCTTCCTACCTGCAGGGAAGGTGTGTGTGTGTGTGTGTGTGTGTGCCTTGATCCACGCGAGGGGGCTCTTGATTCTAGATATTTGGATGTGTCCTCTTGTTTCGTAGAGTGAATGTGATTGTCTCTCGTTCTCCAGGTGCTGTATGACGCCTACAGGATCGGCGTTTTCGTAACAGTACTGAAGATGGTATGAGAAGACAGACGAGTTGTAGTTGATCAAATCACACAGACAGCAATTGGAAACTTTATTAAGTTAGACTTGATAAAGCTGCTGCGCGGGCGAAACTTGTCTTAAATAAAGTTTTCAGTAGCTGCTTGTGTTTTTTATTAGTTCTTTTCATTGAGTATAATTAATAACAACAACAACAATAATAATAATGATAATCCACACTAGTACTCACCTATTTCTGGTTGGAGAGGTTGAGTCCTAACTCCTGGCCTTTAATCTCAATCTAATATTACTTGTTTCACAAGTCTCATAAATCCTTAAAAGTATGGTATTTGTTTTGAGTACCTTCTCAACAAGCTCATTCCTCTTCCTAACTACTCTGAGAGTGAAGAAATACTTCTTAACATCCATGTGACTCATTTGTACTTTTAGTTTCCAGTTGTGTCCAATGTTCCCCATCCTTGAGTTTTATATTTTATTCCTGTCTGTCCTATCAGGTCCTCTGAGTATTTTGCACGTTATTATTTCTCCCCTGGTTCATCTTTTATTTAATCATCAGGTTCAGTTTCTTTAGCATTTTTGAGCTCAAATGTCAGCGTTCTTAGCTGTGGGACAAGCCTTGTTATGACTCTCTGGACGTTCTTTAGTTTCTTGATATGTTTGATGATGTGTGAGGCTGCAGGCAGGTGCATAGTCTGTGACAGGTCCGACGTATACAGTGTATAATATCCTGAATGATTCTTTGTTGAGGTTCTAGAAAGACGTATTGCAGTTTGCTAGGCATAAATATGTTGACGTGACTATTTACTCCACTGATTTGCACCTCCGGCGATATGCTCGATACCATTCATATCCCAAGATCCTACTTGATGGAGGTTTGCAGCGTCTGTGTCTCCCAATCACCAGTCTGCTTTCACCTCCTCCGGTATTAACGTTGCACTAGCTGGGATTGAAATCTAGTAGTCATTTGCCTCCCTGTCCCCGCAGTGTCCAAATCGTCTTGCAGATTTAATACGTCTTCAGATTGTATTCTGTTCACTAGATTTATAACAAAATGTACGAATTTATCTATATTAGTCAAGGATGTATCAAGGGTGGCAGCGAACTGTTAAGATGAGCCTCACATGTGTGCGCTCACCTATTTGTAGTTGTAGGGGTCGAGTCACAGATCCTGGCCTCGATTCTTCGCTGATTGCTACTAATTCCACTCTCTCCCTGCTCCAAGAGCTTTATCGTATCTCTTATCATGTGTGTGTGCATGTTGCAGAGGCAGTAGCTGCCTCTGCAACAATAACATACAATTATCTCAGTTATCTGAGTGGGTTTCCTAATATCCTCCTGTAAAGTTTAAATAAATAACTTTCAACCCTTATAGACCATTAAAAATAGTCTGGAGCCGTTAGTAGGCGTTATACATAATAACCGTTACAAACTGCTAGTTGTAGTCTGAAACTGTGATACATACCATTCAACCGTTATAAACTGCTAAAAATAGTCTGGAGCCTTCAGTATACAGTCATAAACCGGGACCGTTACTAACCGTTATACATGGTATTAACACTATAAGCCGCTTAAAAGAGTTTGAGCTGTCATTAGTCGTTATACATAGTACTCAACCGTTAAAAATAGTTCTCAACCGTTGTCAACTCTTAAAATTCAGTCGTTTTCAAACGATAAATTTATTTTTATTTTTTATAAGAAAATCATTTGTTTTCAAACGATAAATTTATTTTTAATTTTTATAAGAAAATCAATCGTTTTCAAACGAAAAACTTGTTTTTTTTTTTTATCTTTACGAGGCAATATAAATAGTTTTCAGTGTTATCAATCACTATCACCCGTTATCAGTCGCTGTTTTCAGCCGTTTCTAACCGTTTATCAGCTTTTTTTTAACCCTTGTCAACTGTTCTCAGTCGTTTCCAACACTCTTCAACCGTTATCACCTGTTTTCACATCATCATCAACTGTTCTCAGTCGTTTCCAACATTCGTCAACCGTTAGCAGCCATTTTTCAACCGTTATTAGCCGTTATCAACCGTTTTCAACCGTTATCGCCAGCGCTACGCAGTGGGACTGACCTCAGAAAACTGCAGTGAATTTTTATCACTGCCGTTAGCGAGGAGGCAAACAAGCCTATCACACTTTCATTTCCGTTCTCTCTTTCTTTTCCGTTCGTGTTTTTTCCCCCCAGTCACTTTTCTTTTTTCTGATCACATTATTTCTTATTTAGAAAGTGAGCGTCTGAAATGAATCCTGAGGGAAAAAAATGAACGAAGCGAAATGAATAATGAAATGCAATATTAGAAGTTGTTTTAAAAATATATATAAATTTGTTTGTAAAATTATCAAAATGTTGATAGAATAGACTGTCATATTATTAACAATAGTAGTAGTAGTAGTAGTAGTAATAATAATAATAATAATAATAACAATAATAATAAGCTGGTCAATAAATATTTTAGTTCAATTTTAAAAACAAGTATTTTAAAATAATTTTGGGAGGTTGAATTTAAATATAAACTAAAAGTTGTGCTGTGACACGTACAGTTCCTGTGAAATAGAACCCCTCCCTCACCCCATTTACTTTTCGATTATATTATTGTCTACTGTGGAAGATTATTTATGTTTCTGTTTGATTTTTGTGGGCTTTGGAGATAGTTTTATCACTAATGGATTGTAGGCTTTATCTCTGTCACAGTATGTGGTATTTTCAACTGCTAAGTTATAACCTAACAATAACTTGAGCTTTCTTAAACGAGATTTTTTTTTGTTATATATGTGAAAGAGGGGTGGGAATAGTTGTAGTTTTGAACTGTAGTATTGGTGCCCCTATGGCAAGAGAGTGATGTAGTGAATGATGGTGAAAGTTTTTTTTTTTTTTTGAGTCACCCTACCTTGGTGGGAGACGGCTGGTCTGTTAAAAAAAATAATATGCGGCAGGTTTGCTCCTATAAAGCATAACCGAAACATCGCGCCTCTTGTGAAAACAACCAATTTTCAGTACTTGAATGAACCGGAGTCCGAACAAATTTGTTCAGAAAAAACTGACCCGGTCTTTGAACATTTTTCTGGAGTCCGAACGCGCCGACTTGTTTACAATTCAGTTCTAAAAATCTTTACACGAAAACCTTTTCAAAAATGACTTGAAGTGACCTCTGACACTGACCTGACTCTCAGAAACTTTTGGAAGTCAATTCAACAAGCCTCTGAAATATTGTTTTGGACATCGAACTTTTCGCACTTCGAACACCACCTAGGAACCAATTAAGTTCAAACACCGAGGTTCCACTGTATTTCCCTTGGACGATGAAGAAGAATCCAATACCGAGTTTGAACCGGCTGATTCAAGACTTAACGAGCGATATCGAACACAGGCAAAAAAAAAAAAGTGTTCGGTATTTATATAACTGTGTGGAAATTTCTCTTTGTTGGGTTTTATATATAAGCATAATAAATTTACATTAATATAATATACATTATTAATATAATATGTATTATTGTTAGGTAACATATGTGATTCTTCAACCTTAAATACGCAAGACTTTGTTCATAAGATGTGGAATAAAACTTACGTCATGGCGACTGAACAAACTTGGTTTCTGAACTGAAAAAAAAAATTGTAGGCTAATAATAATAATAAATTAATTAATAATAATTATTAATAATAATAATATTAACTAAAATAATAATAATAATCATTAATACTAATATTAACTTAACAATAATAATAATAACTAAATACAGTGGACCCTCGGTTTTCGTTTAATTTTTTTTCCAGAATGCTGTTTGAGTGCCGTTACCTAACGAATTTGTTCCCATAAGGACAAATGTAAATTAGATTAGTCATTTCAGACCCCCAAAAATACACTTACAAAAGCACTTACGAAAATACACTTACATAATTTTTCGAGTTTGGAGGTGAACGAAAACCGAGAGTCCACTGTAATAATAGTAATAATAATAATAATAATAATAATAATAATAATAATAATAATAATATGAACTAAAAGAATAATAATAATAATAATGATATTAACTAAAAGAATAATAATAATAATAATGATATTAACTAAAATAATAATAATAATAATGATATTAACTAAAATAATAATAATAATAATGATATTAAATAAAATAATAATAACATGAAGGATGTTAAGTGCTTCCATGAGAGAAAGATTTAATCTTTTAAATCTCATCCTAAATTTTTTTTTTTCAGAAAATTTTTTTCGTGACCTTTCAGTATTTTTTTTCTTTTATAATGATCTCTGTCCCTTATACTTAGTGGGTCCTTCAAGTGAGAAGGGTCATTCAGGGAATAAGGGACCGTGGGGTTCCTTTTATATTTGTGAAGGGCTCTTGATGCAAGGAATTAGACCTAGCCTGTTCTCCCTTGGATCGAACCTGATTTCATCCTGTTACTTGTTTATCGTTTTACCCTGAATAATAATAATAAGAATAATAATAAAATAATAATAATAAAACAATAATAATAATAATAATAATAATAATAATATAATAATAAAAATAAAATAATAATAATAAAATAATAATAATAATAATATAATAATAATAATAATATAATAATAATAATAAAAATAAAATAATAATAATAATATAAATAATAATAATAATAATAATATAATAATAATAAAAATAAAATAATAATAATAATAATAATAAAATAATAATTATTGTTATTATTATTATTATTATTATTATTATTATTATTATTATTATTATTATTATTATTATTATTATTATTATTATTATTATAAAAGTGTATTTATATGTTTTTGAACTCATTTATCATAATGTCACTTGTCTGAGCGGAGAAAATATATGCATGGAAAATCTTCCCTGCCGTAGATGACAGGTGACTGATGGCACATTGTCTTAAGTGACAGCATGGGTGATTGACAGCTGCTAGATGATTGGCAGCTGCTAGATGATTGGCAGCTGCTGGATTATCGACAGCTGCTGGATTATCGACAGCAGGTGGATGATTGGAAGCTGGTGGATGATCGACAACTGCTGGATGATTGGAAGCTGGTGGATGATTTTGACACTGCTGGATAATTGACAGCTACTGGATGATCGAGAGCTGATGGATGATTTTGACATCAAATGAATGATTGCCAGCAGCTGGATGACAGACAGATGCTGCATAATTAACAGCAGCTGTCAATCATTTGGCTGCTGTTCATCATCTGAGAGAAAAATATGTATGCAACAGGGAACCTGTTGCATACATATGTTGCATACATCTCCCTGCCGGAGATGACAGGTAGACTGATAGCACATTATCTTAAGTGACAGCAGATGGATGATTGACAGCATCTCAATGAGTGACAGCAGCTGAATCATTGACAGCAGTTGGATGATTCAAAGATTATGTGGATTAAAATAAGGGTTGGATGCGAAAAGTGGGTCATAATAAGTGTGTATGACAGCAGCTGGATGATTGACAGCATCTTAGTGACTGACAGCAGCTGGATAACTGACAGATGCTGCACCACTGACAGCAGCTATACAACTGGCTGTAGCTGAATCATTGACAGCAGCTGGGTAACTGACAGCTGCTGCATCATTGACGGCAGCTATAAAACTGACAGCAGCTGAATTTTTGACAGCAGCTGGATGACTGACAGCTGCTGCATCGTTGACAGCAGCTATGCAACTGACAGAAGCGGGACGATTGACAGCTGCTAAATAATTGACAGGATATCGATGATCGACAGCAGCTAGATGACTGACAGGCACATTCCCCTGCCCTTCAAATAGCCACACAGTATCATTTCTATACAGTCTTCCCATCATGTCCTTGTATTGATAAAGCCACTGGAGGGCGAAACGTCTACAGATAAAGATACCCAGATGTTACACATGTGTCTAATTCCTCATCAGTTCTATAACAAAGAAAAAACACCCGACGTGTAGTACCTGTAAGAAACACCTGAATGAATATGTGTTGCGTTGAGAACCATCCCACTGACTGGTGTTGCCTGTGTTACCGAGGAATAAACACCTGACCAAATTACGTCAGGATAAATGTCTGAGTAAACTAGTGCTGTGACATCAAAAAAACACATGATTTTTTTAATATTACGACAGGAAAACATCTAAGTTATCAATACTAAGACAGGAAAAGCGCCTAAGCCATTTGATGTTACTGTAGGAAAATACCTGACTTATTCAATCTTGCAACAGGAAAAAAACACCTGACCTATAAAATATTACAAGAAAAACATCAGACTTAAAATATATATTACAAGAAAAACACCTCACAAAATCTACCAGAATTTAGCGACGTAATGTTCAAAATCTACCAGAATTTAGCGACGTAATGTTCAAAATCTACCAGAATTTAGCAGTGTTCAAAATGGACCAGAATTTTGCAACATAATGTTCAAAATAGACCAGAATTTAGCAACATAATGTTCAAGATCGACCAGAATTTAACAACAGTGGTGAAAATGGTTAAATATTATCAGTCACAAAAGAGTTTTAAAACAGGGAGAATATCTTGTGATGTAATTTGAGTCACTGAGGAAGGTGCTCAGTGATGATGATATCGCCAGTGTATGACTCTTCATGTTGAGGGTTTAAAGGAGGTGCTCAGTGATGATAATATCACCAGTGTATGACTCTTCTTGTTGGGGGTTTAAAGGAGGTGCTCAGTGATGATAATATCGCCAGTGTATGACTTCTTACTGAGGTTTTAAAGAAGGTGCTCAGTGATGATATCGCCAGTGTATGACTCTTCTTGTTGAGGGTTTTAAGAGTCACTGTCAGCTTGCACTGTATCCAGCTCTGTGAATGGATCTGCCAGATATTGTTGTCAGAGACGGGATAATCTTATTCCTCTCATGAGGAGAATGAGCCTCTGATTTATTAGGAGGGGTCCTGGATGCCACTGAAAGGCTCCCCATCCAAGGAATTAGTATTGTATGAGCCCTGCAGTTTTAGCGCTTCCTTAGGATAAAAATATTGATAATAATAATAATAACAAAACCAATAATAATAAAGCGAGCCCACTTTTTATTTTGTCTTATGCACGGTACCGGGTATATACTGATTTGTTATACCTTGAAGCCTGGATTAGTTCTTTGATGCTTCTGACTTTAATCAAAAAATTTGAAAGACTACATTATGAGGAAGAGTTTGGGAAGATGTGTAAAAAAAAATATTAAAAGATAACTCGGCAAAGAACACGGCCATGAGAATAGCAAACAGTTTAGAAAATGAAATATTAGATATCAGATTGGAGGGAGGGAGTATGGAGGAAGTGAATGTATATAGATATTTGAGAGTGAACGTGTAGGCAAATGGGTACATGAAAGACGAGGTGAACTATAGAACAGACGAGGGGAGAGAAACTTGTCAATGGGTATGGAAAAAAAAGAAATGTTCACCGGGTGTGAGACGTGGTTTTAAATGGGGGTGCTGGAGATAGTGGAGATGCCATGTTTGAGAGCAGTGCCTAGTGTGAATATTATGCTAAGAATTCAGAGAGTAGAAATTAGGAGACGGTATAAGGTTACGGAAGGTATTATTCAAAGGGCAGAGGGGATGCTGTTAAGGTGGATTGTTCATGTAGAGTAGATGGAACAGTATAGTATGACCAAGAAGGTGCATAAATCCAGAGAGGAAGTAGGGTGGATAGAGGTTAGTTCCAGGAAGGGTTGAAGGGAGGGTGTGACCATTCAGCAAGCGTGTGTTAGCGTTTTAATGTAGGGTGAGTAGAAACAACAGAATTTATGAATTTCACGTGCTATTGGAGTGGGAGTAAGGTAACATCTATGAAGGGATTCAGGGATACCAGTTAGCCAGACTTGAGTCCTGGAGGTGGAAATACAGTGCCTGCACTCTGAAGGAGGGGCACCAGGCTTTGAGAAACAAGCCTGGTGCTCCGGGGTATGGGAAAACATCGTCTAGATGCGGCTATGCCCCCATACTTATCTGGGGTCTGGCTTCGTGGTAAAGTACTGTGTACTCTGATGCAGAGTTTGCAGGCAAGCCAATACTAAAACTAGCTAGGCAGTTCTCTGTCCACTGTACCATTCTACCCTAATAAGATTCATACAACTAAGTGTATAGAAATACACTATGGGAATGTTTTTACAGACTAATCTCACACCATCATGGCTGTGACAAGCTCTAGCTCAAGTCCCTTCAAAGTTACTACAAATGACTCGCGAAATAGTAATGACAGAATTGTCGAAGCAAAGTGTGGCCTATGTTAACTTTCCTAGTGCGCACATCAATGCACTTAGTTGAATGAATCGTATCACGCCGGCAAGGTACACTCGATAGTGCACTGGCCTGATAATTTTAGCACTGGCTTGACCTGGGTTCGAACTCAGTTCAGCGAGTTGTTTTCGGTCGCACTAGACAGGAATGGCAACAAGCAATAGTGGTATTTATCGTCTTGTTGTTGGCGTATGAGCAAGGTAATGCTATCAAGGGAAGACGGTTAACTGCACTAGAGTTCTTTAGACGGGAAGAGCGGTATTGGGTAAGAATGTTGCAGTTCCCAGGGTCGTTATTGTATCATAATAGCTGTATACTTCTGGGAAAACATCTGAGAAGCGAGTGACTGTGAATGTGTTCTCTTCTTAAGATCACTCACGCATGCGGCCGATGAATTACAAAAAAAAAATCTGAGAGAAAGATAGAGAGAGAGAGAAGGGGGGAGAGAGAGAAGGGGGGAGTGAGAGAAGGGGGGGAGAGAGAGAATACATGAAAACGTTAGACAGCAGAGGACTTAACATTCCACACTCAGCCTTTCTGCTGAAACGAACTATATTCTATCTAGATTAAAGACTATCGTGTATAATGTAAGTGTGAGAGTCAAAGATATAAAAACAGAGAGAGAGAGAGAGAGAGAGCACATGTAGGTTGGTCAGACATCGTTGCACCAGCAACATACAAGGCAGCAACAGTAGAGAGCCCCGTATCAACTATCTTACACGTAAAAGTGTTCACCTATGTGTTTCCCACTTTGCAATAAAGGTGACCTAAGCGTGAAATGTTTACCCCGTCTTGTCCACACCTCACTCATTGTGGAAAACTTTCACCATGATAGCGGGACCTAAGTGGCTCTCTCGCAGCTCTTGGAGATCTGTGTCAGCATCTTGCAGATCTCTAGACAGCATCTTGAAGAATTCTAGACAGCATCTTGGAGATCTCTCACAGCATCCTGGATATCTGTGTCAGCATCTTGCAGATCTCTAGACAACATCTTGAAGAATTCTAGACAGCATCTTGGAGATCTCTAGATAGCATCTTGAAGAACTCTAGACAGCATCTTGGAGATCTCTAGATAGCATCTTGGGAATCTCTAGATAGTATCTAGGAAATCTCTCACAGCATCCTGGAGATCTGTGTCAGCATCTTGAAGATCTTTATACAGTATCTTGAAGATCTGTAGACAGCATCTTGAAGATCTGTAGACAGCATCTTGGAGATCTCTAGACAGCATCTTGAAGATCTCTAGACAGCATCTTGAAGATCTCTAGACAGCATCTTGGAGCTTTCTAGGCAGCATCTCAGAGATCTCTCCGTGCAGTCTTCCCGGCCCTTCTCTCTGGTGAAACTGAATTGGAGAGCAATTCTCATCTCGCCTTGGCACATCTCTCAGGAATAAAAGCCAGATCCATTTATTTTTCGTGTTTCTCGACTCTTTCTGGGTGCTGTGGTGAGCCCCAGCAGCTGTGGAAACTCCCATCTGTTGTAGCGGTTGTAGGAACTTCAGTCGTGCTGTGGGACTCACGGGTACTGTGGTAACAGTAGCAGCTATGGGGACCATAGCTGCTATGGGAACCCGCAGCTGCTGTGGGAGTTCTACCTGCTATGGGAGTCCCAGCTGCTGTGAAAGCCCCACTTGCTATGGGAACCCCATTTGCTGTTGGAACACCTAGTTGCTGTGGGAACTCCAGCTGGCGTATTTTCCTTTGCGTTTGATCATATTCCTGATCAATACAAGAAACCATCAAAGGGACTTCGAGTCCTGCAGGAGACTGGGACACATTATGACCCTGAGTGAAGGGATTGTGAGAAAGGAACAATGCTGGAAATAAGATTCCCGAGTGCATGAGATGGAAGGCTGGAGAGGCGGAGGTGTCTGCAGTCCAGGGAGAACAAATGAATGAGGTAAGTCTGGGGGGAAGAAGCCTTCCTCTGTAAGCTGTGCGTGTCGTAATAGGCGACTGAAATGCCGGGAGCAAGGAGCTAGTAACCCCCTTCTGTATAAATTGCTAAATGTAAACAGGAGAAAAACTTTGGTTTCTTCTTTATCGGGTGACCCTGCCTCGGTGGGAGACGGTTGCTGGTGTGGTAGAAGATGAGGAGTTTGAGGTAATCAGTCCCTCAGCCTGAGGGACTGATTACCTCAAACTTCCCCTCATCTTCCACCTTTCTCTGCATTGGACTGAAGAAGCCACTAGCTGGCGAAACGTTTCCAGAATAAAGATTAACAAGTGTTGCACAAGTGTCTAGATGTGATTGAGTGAACGTCTGGAGTTGTGGAGAAACAATTGGATGAGGGAAGTCTGGATGTGACTGAGTGAGTGGCTGGTCCTGGGGAGACTGGTCCACGACACGCTGACCTGAATCACTTCAGGCAAGGAGGAAATTAGATTTTTCCGCACACACACACACACACACACACACACACACACACACACACACACACACACACACACACACACACACACACAGCACGCATTTGTAAAATTATGCTCTTTTACTTGCAAGCTGTCAGGGTGTTGATTATTGGACTAGAAAGAAGAGTCTTCAACCCGACTCGTCACCTGATTGAAAATGGGACAGTTATGGTTACTGACTCTTTTTGGTTATCATAGATAACTTACACGTGTTACTAGGGTTATAATTGTGTTGAAACTGGTATAAAGTTGATCATTAAGACACGTGTGAAACAATTGGGTATTTTTATAGCTGATACGTTTCGCTTCCACAGTAGGCTTCTTCAGTCAAATACAGAGATATGAGGTGGTCAGTCCCTCAGCCTGAAGAAGAGTTCAGCTTCATAGAACTGTACTCTTCTCCAGGATGAGGGACTGACTACATCATCTTCATTTCACTACTACATCTGCTGCCTCTGTATTTGACTGAAGAAGTCTACTGTGTAGACGAAACGTTTCAACAATAAAAATGCCCATCTGTTGCACATGTGTCTTAATGATAATTGTACTTATGTGTACCTGTACCTAAATAAACTTACTTTGGATTGCATGCTCCTAGCACCAATAGCATGACTGATCAGCTGTAAGCCAGGTATGGAACCGAGCCGAGAATGGGACGCGATGTCTCCCGGTTTCAGAAAGTTTCAGATAGCATAGATCTCTCCTCACATCTGGCAGGAGTGAGCAACCACTTAGCAGTAAAATAGGTACCTGGGTGTTAGCCAATTGGTGTGGGTCGCATCCTGGGGACAAAAATTGAAATTATTATTATTTGCGTTTCATTATGATTTCTTCTATTCAACATTATCTACGATGATGTTGGGGAAGGTTCTTTTCATCCAAGGAAATGGAGCTACATTTCCCGCATTAACCCTGATTACCTCCTCATAACTCACGGAATCGCAACGACGCGACTGCAAACAAATCAGGGAACGGGTGGGGATCGAACCCACGTCAGGTGAGTCCTCAAACTGGCCTGTGAGTTTTAGGATTCATTTGCCATGGTTTCAAGTCCCACCCGCTTCGTGGTCGGATTACCTGGCGTTTTTCACGCGCTGTATAGTACTTACTGGTTTAATATTTCCCCTCATTAATTAAAATGTAATGATACGTTGCGGTTATTTGATATCTCTTATAGCAGGGCAGCTCGAGGCTGCCACAGTTACTTCACTTATTGACTGCCACAGCCCAGCTATCTCTCTTTCCTCTCCCCTTACCCTCTCCCCTTACCCTCTCCCCTTACCCTCTCCCTCATCCCCAAGTCAGCTAAGATGATCTTTTTCCCAGCTATATAATAATAATAATAATAATAATAATAATAAAAATAATAATAATAATAATAATAATAAGTAACAGCCTGGTTGATCAGACCCTGATCCACCACGAGGCCTGGTCTCAGACCGGGCCTCGGGGGTGTTGACCCCCGAAACCCTCTCCAGGTATACTGAGAGGGTATATAGAAAGCCCCTTGTTATGCTGAGCATTTCAAACAAATTAGGTCAATTTTGTCCCCAGGATGCGACCCACATCAGTCGACTAACACCCAGGTACCTATTTTACTGCTAGGGGAACATGGACAGCAGGTGTATTAAAGGAAACACGTCCTAATGTTCCCACCCGTACCTGGGATAGAACCACAGACCTCAGTGTGTGAGCTGAGTGCGCTACCAACTGAGCCACTCATCATCATTATATTAATGGTATATTATACCGACAAGTTGACGAATAAGATACATGTGCATTACTTTCAAATCTATATTTCTGGAAGGTTCCACCTACACAGTAAGCTTCTTCAGTCACTTACAATGTAACCTCTTATTACACAGTGGGCTGCAGTAAAAAATATTGTATAAAAAAATACTCCATAGTTCCGGGATTGTTCTGAAACCAGACGCGTATTATGCCTGACCAGGAATAATACGCGTCCGGTTTCAGAACACTCTCAGAACTATGGAGTATTTTTTAAATAATATTTTTTACTGCAGCCCACTGTGTAGTACCTCTGTATTCAACTGAAGGAGTCTACTGTGTATGTGGAACATTTCGGATATATAGATACTAGAGTAATGGACTAATGAAGACACTGGCTGGCGAAACGTTTCCTCAATATAGATTCCCAAATGCTGCACAAGTGTCTCATTCTTCAGATTGTCGGTTTTCAAAACCGTTTTCATCACACTAGAGTTGTATGTGTGTTATTTTCATTTTCCAACCAAGGTTCTCTCTCTCTCTCTCTCTCTCCCTAGCTTTATTGACAAGCTCTCTTTGTCTCTCTGTCTCTGTCTTTCTCTCTGTCTCTGTCCCTCTGTCTCTGTCTCTCTCTCTGTCTGTCTCTCTCTCTGTCTCTCTCTGTCTCTCTCTCTCTCTCTCTCTCTCTCTCTCTCTCTCTCTCTCTCTTCTTCTTCTTCTAAAGTCAGCTAAGACTCTCCAGTATAACAACGCAAGTCTACAGAGTCGGATTATTATTATTATTATTATAATCAAGGAAGAAGCACCAAACCCGTAGGATTGTACAGCGCCTGTGGGGCAGGGGGTGGAAGGTATTCAGGCCTAATTGAAGGAACTGGAACACAAGTCCAATTCCTAGATCAAGAGCCCCTCACCAGGGTCAAGGAATCTTCCTTGTGGGGTACAGAGCCAGAGAGTCGTGGCTGAAGTATATAACGTGAAAAATAGTCTGGTGATACCGACGAGACGTGGAAGAAGACTCTTATATACAGTTCACGACACAGAGGAAACGTTTCGCCACGGGTGGCTGCTTCAGTACTAAGAAGTCCTCAACTCTTTTTCCACAAGTATACAACATGTAGTGTACAACGATACACTTGAGTGTAAACATACAGTCAGGTGGCACCCCTCTGGAACCTTGAGTGTCATTTCAAGTTGACATGACGATAACTGTTCCTGGGATCTGTAACACTTAAAACAGTGTTTCTTAATTTCTGCGTAACACCGCCTTAAGTATTAGCAGTATTAAGCGATGATTAGTGTTTCTTCAGTATTGCAAGAAAATCTCCGAGTAATAATTAATCCAGCAATTGTTGAATTTTTATCAATGATTAATAACTCACCCAGTAAATGAAACAGCTGATTATCTGGTTATTCCCCGGGGAATTTCTTGCCTTAAAGAATTTTTTCGTGTGTTGTGTATCAGGAGGAATGTTGATAATTTTCCTGACTTGAATCTTAACTGAGCTTTTGATTATTTGGTCGAGACCTTCCCCATAAAACACAAGATATTTCATTCCAGAGATTCAAACTGGGGTCTTTGAAAATGACAGTCCATCATTTTAGCCAGTGGGCCAGCAGCTTGATGATATGTCTGTGTAACACAACGTTGAGTATTAGCAGTATTAAGTGATGAGTATTTCTTCAGTAATAAAGTAAATCTGCAGCGTCATGATGGTATTTATGTGTGTTGTTGAAAATGGTGTAAAATACCGACAAATTGAAGGTTAAGACACATGTGCAACAGCTGGGTATTTTATTGATGAAACGTTTCACCTACACAGTAGACTTCTTCAGTCAAATACAGAGGCAGCTATAGTAATGAAACATAGATGATGTAATCAGTCCCTCAACCTTGAAAAAAGTATTTGAGGTGGTCAGTCCCTCAGCCTGGAGAAGAGTTCAGCTCCATGGAGCTGAACTCTTCTCCAGTATTGATGGACTGATTATATCATCTCTATTACATTACTACTGCTGCCTCTGTATTTGACTGAAGAAGTCTACTGTGTAGGAAACGTTTTATCAATGAAGATACCCAACTGCTAATACACATTGAGTATTAGCAGTATTAAGTGATGATGAGTATTTCTTCAGCAATACGAGTAAATCTGCAGCGCCATGATGATATTCCATCTTTGAATGAATGTGTTTTCATTTTAATATCTCCCTGCCTAAGTGGCAGACGGCCGTTGCGTTAAAAAAAAAAACCATGAGATCTCATACCTAAACTTCATTAGCTTTGAGAAACGAAGGAACGTTTCTTCGTTTACTGAAATAGATAATGTGTTTCTACACGCAAAGAATAGCGTAGGAAAGGCTCTCTCTCTCGCCCTGCGGAGGGAGACGTGTGAAGACACGCGAGGAATTCAGTTGAGATGGTTTCTAATATGGATGTGAGGGTTCTTGAGCGGACCATGTGCACATATTTTAAGAGGGAAGAGGCTAGTGGAGGCGAGGGTCAGGGGGTAAGACATGCAAAACTGGCCCACACCTCGACCTGGTGGTGAAGGTGGGGGGTTATGCTTCACCTGGTGGTGGTGGTGGGTCGTGCTTCACCTGGTGTTGGTGGTGGGTCGTGCTTCACCTGGTGTTGGTGGTGGGTCATGCTTGACCTGGTGGTGGTGGGTCATGCTTGACCTGGTGGTGGTGGGTCATGCTTGACCTGGTGACCGTGTGGCGAAACGTTTCCTTAATAAAGATCCCCATATGTTGCATGTCTCAATCTTCAAAATACATTGTACATGTATCTTTGGATATGATGAAACTGCCTGTGTTATGAGTTATGGTGTTGTTGTGGTGATGGGTGGTGTTTCTAAGCAGCCTCGTGCTATACAGTCCTAGACACAGGTAACGATTGCTAGACAGGAGTTATTAAGATTATTTTCATGTCTATTCCACTGATGTTTACCTTCAGGGAAACATGAGACAAAAAAAAAACACGTTCTCCGTCATTCATTCAATAGCTATGATGATTAGACACATGCAACAGTTGGGTATCTTTATTGATGAAAAGTTTCGCCCATACAGTAGGCTTCTTCAATCAAATACAGAGGCAGCAGATGTAGTAGTGAAATAAAGATGATGTCATCAGTCCATCAATCTTGAAGAAATAGTATTTGAGGTGGTCAGTCCCTCAGCCTGGAGAAGAGTTCCAGCCTACTGTGTAGGGGAAACGTTTCAACAACTGTTGCATATGTGTCTTAACATTCAATAGCTGTCTTACCACAGCTATTGAACGATATACAAAGTATAGTTTACGCGTGACAAAATATTAAGCAGAAAGCCACTAGATGGCATGTGTATTTCGGTAATGTGAGACAAAGGAGGAAACACATTCACCATCACACCGTCAATAGCTGCCATATAATGCACATGCTACATAAACTCATCTTCACATTCAATTACGAGATTTCAGAGTTACAATCCCATGTTTATTTGGCTGTCCTCTCAAAGTGCCAAATTAATCTCCAATCCTTTTTCTTGCATTCCTTGCTCGACACTGTTGTATTGTAGTTATTGCAACGATAGTTAGCAAGGTAGACATTGCCTTGATGATGGTGACGGGATCCTGAGCCTTGAAATTGGGGTTTCCCTCCCTTCATATGGATTAGATATAATCACCTCCAATTACCCAGACTTTGTATGACCATACGGGCTTCGGCGCTTCCCAGGAAATATAATAATAATAATAATAATAATAATAATAATAATAATAATAATAATAATAATAATAATAATAATAATAATAATAATAATAATAACGTTCTGATACAGCCTCACGTGTGTTTAATATCAAGATCCTCAACATGTGCAGCACCACCAGTAACAAATGCATGCTGCAGTTGGTCAACACATGTGTTTATTCTCAGTAACCTGAACAAGTGCACCTCCAGGGGGCAGTAACACATCCACACTCCAGCTGGTCAACATGTGTGTTTCACTCAACACTTGTAACACCAGTAACACATCCACACTCCAGCTGGTCAACATGTGTGTTACTCAACACTTGTAACACCAGTAACACATCCACACTCCAGCTGGTCAACATGTGTGTTTCACTTAACACTTGTAACACCAGTAACACATCCACACTCCAGCTGGTCAACATGTGTGTTTCACTTAACACTTGTAACACCAGTAACACATCCACACTCCAGCTGGTCAACATGTGTGTTTCACTCAACACTTGTAACACCAGTAACACATCCACACTCCAGCTGGTCAACATGTGTGTTTCACTCAACACTTGTAACACCAGTAACACATCCACACTCCAGCTGGTCAACATGTGTGTTTCACTCAACACTTGTAACACCAGTAACACATCCACACTCCAGCTGGTCAACATGTGTGTTCACTTAACACTTGTAACACCAGTAACACATCCACACTCCAGCTGGTCAACATGTGTGTTTCACTCAACACTTGTAACACCAGTAACACATCCACACTCCAGCTGGTCAACATGTGTGTTACTCAACACTTGTAACACCAGTAACACATCCACACTCCTGCTGGTCAACATGTGTGTTACTCAACACTTGTAACACCAGTAACACATCCACACTTGCTGAGTCAACATGTGTTTCACTAACACTTGTAACACCAGTAAACATCCTCCAGCTGGTCAACATGTGTTACTCAACACTTGTAACACCAGTAACACATCCACACTCCTGCTGGTCAACATGTGTGTTACTCAACACTTGTAACACCAGTAACACATCCACACTTCAGTTCATGCCGCGTATTGACTAACATATTCAATGGAACATTTTCGGAGCCATCATTTACACGCAGAGTGAATGTTATAATGTGATATATGATGGTGGCACTTGTGGTGGTAGTAGCAGGTGTAGTGGTAGTGGAAGGGCACTTGTGGTGGTAGTAGCAGGTGTAGTGGTAGTGGAAGGGCACGTGTGGTGGTAGTAGCAGGTGTAGTGGTAGTGGAAGGACTGTAGTACGTGTGGTGGTAGTAAGCATGTGGTAGTAGAGTGGTAGTGGAAGGGCACGTGTGGTGGTAGTAGCAGGTGTAGTGGTAGTGGAAGGGCACGTGTGGTGGTAGTAGCAGGTGTAGTGGTAGTGGAAGGGCACGTGTGGTGGTAGTAGCAGGTGTAGTGGTAGTGGAAGGGCACGTGTGGTGGTAGTAGCTGAGGTGTAGTGGTAGTGGAAGGGCACGTGTGGTAGTGGGTGAGTGGTAGTGGCAGGGGTGTAGTGAGTAGTGGAAGGGCACGTGTGGTGGTAGTAGCAGGTGTAGTGGTAGTGGAAGGGCACGTGTGGTAGAGTGAGGCAGGTGTAGTAGGTAGTGGAAGGCACGTGTGGTGGTAGTAGCAGGTGTAGTGGTAGTGGAAGGCATGTGGTGGTAGTAGCAGGTGTAGTGGTAGTGGAAGAGGTGTACGTGTGTGGTAGTGGAAGGGCACGTGTGGTGGTAGTAGCAGGTGTAGTGGTAGTGGAAGGGCACGTGTGGTGGTAGTAGCAGGTGTAGGGGTAGTGGAAGGGCACGTGTTGTGGTAGTAGCAGGTGTAGTGGTAGTGGAAGGGCACGTGTGGTGGTAGTAGCAGGTGTAGTGGTAGTGGAAGGGCACTGTGGTGGTAGTAGCAGGTGTAGTGGTAGTGGAAGGGCACGTGTGGTGGTAGTAGCAGGTGTAGTGGTAGTGGAAGGCACTTGTGTGGTGGTAGAGCAGGTGTAGTGGTGAGTGGAAGGGCACGTGTGGTGGTAGTAGCAGGTGTAGTGGTAGTGGAAGGGCACGTGTGGTGGTAGTAGCAGGTGTAGTGGTAGTGGAAGGGCACGTGTGGTGGTAGTAGCAGGTGTAGTGGTAGTGGAAGGGCACGTGTGGTGGGTAGGTATGGAAGGTGTACGTGTGGTAGTGGAAGGTGGACGTGTGGTGGTAGTAGCAGGTGTAGTGGTAGTGGAAGGGACGTGTGGTGGTAGTAGCAGGTGTAGGGGCTGTGGGGGACGTGTGGTGAGTGGAAGGGCACTTGTGGTGGTAGTAGCAGGTGTAGTGGTAGTGGAAGGGCACGTGTGGTGGTAGTAGCACGTGTAGTGGTAGTGGAAGGGCACGTGTGGTGGTAGTAGCAGGTGTAGTGGTAGTGGAAGGGCACGTGTGGTGGTAGTGGAAGGGCACGTGTGGTGGTAGTAGCAGGTGTAGTGGTAGTGGAAGGGCACGTGTGGTGGTAGTAGCAGGTGTAGTGGTAGTGGAAGGGCACGTGTGGTGGTAGTAGCAGGTGTAGTGGTAGTGGAAGGGCACGTGTGGTGGTAGTAGCAGGTGTAGTGGTAGTGGAAGGGCACGTGTGGTGGTAGTAGCAGGTGTAGTGGTAGTGGAAGGGCACGTGTGGTGGTAGTAGCAGGTGTAGTGGTAGTGGAAGGTACATGTGGTGGTAGTAGCAGGTGTAGTGGTAGTGGAAGGGCACGTGTGGTGGTAGTAGCAGGTGTAGTGGTAGTGGAAGGGCACGTGTGGTGGTAGTAGCAGGTGTAGTGGTAGTGGAAGGGAACGTGTGGTGGTAGTAGCAGGTGTAGTGGTAGTGGAAGGGCACGTGTGGTGGTAGTAGCAGGTGTAGTGGTAGTGGAAGGGCACGTGTGGTGGTAGTAGCAGGTGTAGTGGTAGTGGAAGGGCACTTGTGGTGGTAGTAGCAGGTGTAGTGGTAGTGGAAGGGCACGTGTGGTGGTAGTAGCAGGTGTAGTGGTAGTGGAAGGGCACTTGTGGTGGTAGTAGCAGGTGTAGTGGTAGTGGAAGGGCACGTGTGGTGGTAATAGCAGGTGTAGTGGTAGTGGAAGGGCACGTGTGGTGATGGTGGCTCACGCACCATTCAACACAAATATAAACAAAATCACTATGACTGGAGTCGTATTATCTAAAACTATCATTCCGTAACTCTAGAATTTTATACGTTACAAATTTTGTATCACCACTCTAAGACGAACACTCTGCTTGCACGAACAATCTGATTGCACGAACAATCTGCCTGCACTAACAAACTGCTTGCACGAACAATCTGCTTGCACGAACATTCTGCCGAAGTTATTCTACCATTAGGAAAGCACAAAGTTTATATGCCAGCGGCCAAATTTGCAATTTGTAATACTATTTTCCTAATTTGCATAATATATATGAGACAGGTAGGGAACTCATGAAGAAGTTAAATGTCAGTGAGAAAGTACCGACTTTTAATATATATATATATATATATATATATATATATATATATATATATATATATATATATATATATATATATATATATATATATATATATATATATACTATATATATATATATTTTGTTTGAAGCAACACATTTATAATTTAGAGTATTTTGACTGATTGTAACTGCTGTCAACTACAACCGCTGTCAGCTATAACCCCTTTCCCTCCGGGTGTTGCAGCCCTCCTGGCAGTGACCCACGACAGGTCCCACACACAATATAAACAAACAATACAGGTTAACGACTTGTTATCAGCATGTTGCCAGCACCGGCCTGCCAGCTGTCTCATTAATTATTGACATGTAAATCCAACGCTATTCAAACTTTGTCCCCCATTTCAGTGTTTATTTATATATGTTTGTGGCTAAAAGCATTTAACATGCCCCACTTTCCATACAGGTTTTTGAGGGCTGTTGATACAACAGATATATGTAAATAATTCTTGTTTGAAAGTAAGCTGTGATTTTTTCCTTATTCATTTTTCTTCTGGTACCCGAAATCTTTTCCTGAATTTTCCTTTTGCTTTCAGTTTTATTGGTTTGTTAACTTATTTAAATATGAGTAGTTATATATATATATATATTTTTTTTTTTTTCAACAAGTCGGCCGTCTCCCACCGAGGCAGGGTGACCCAAAAAGAAAGAAAATCCCCAAAAAGAAAATACTTTCATTATCATTCAACACTTTTACCACACTCATACATAATCACTGTCTTTGCAGAGGAGCTCAGATACGACAGCTGAGAAAAGTCCCTCCCAGCTGTCACTATCTCAGACCCCTCCTTTAAAGTGCAGGCATTGTACTTCCCATTTCCAGGACTCAAGTCCAAATAAATCAATTAACTGGTTTCCCCGAATCCCTTCACAAAATGTTACCCTGCTCACACTCCAACAGATCGTCATGTCCCAAAACCATTCGTCTCCATTCACTCCTATCTAACACGCTCACACATGCTTGCTGGAAGTCCAAGCCTCTCGCCCACAAACCTCCTTTACCCCTTCCCTCCAACCTTTTCTAGGACGACCCCTACCCCGCCTTCCTTCCCCTACAGATTTATACGCTCTCCAAGTCATTCTACTTTGATCCATTCTCTCTAAATGACCAAACCACCTCAACAACCCCTCTTCAGCCCTCTGACAAATACTTTTAGTAACTCCACACCTTCTCCTAATTTCCACATTCCGAATTTTCTGCATAATATTTACACCACACATTGCCCTTAGACAAGACATCTCCACTGCCTCCAGCCTCCTCCTCGCTGCAGCATTTGCAACCCATGCTTCACACCCATATAAGAGTGTTGGTACCACTATACTTTCGTACATTCCCTTCTTTGCCTCCATGGATAACATTTTTGTCTCCACAGATACCTCAATGCACCACTCACCTTTTTTCCTTCATCAATTCTATGGTTAACCTCATCCTTCATAAACCCATCCGCTGACACGTCAACTCCCAAATATCTGAAAACATTTACTTCTTCCATAATCCCTCTCTCCAATGTGATATCCAATTTTTCTTTATTTAAATCGTTTGATACCCTCATCACCTTACTCTTATCTATGTTCACTTTTAACTTTCTACCTTTACACACTCTCCCAAACTCGTCCACTAACCTTGCAACTTTTCTTTAGAATCTCCCATAAGCACAGTATCATCAGCAAAAGTAACTGTGTCAACTCCCATTTTGCATTTAATTCTCCATAATTTAATCCCACCCTCTCCCCAACACCCTAGCATTTACTTCTTTTACAACCCCATCTATAAATATATTAAACAACCATGGTGACATTACACATCCCTGTCTAAGACCTACTTTTACCGGGAAGTAATCTCCTCTCTCCTACACACCCTAACCTGAGCCTCACTATCCTCATAAAAACTCTTTACAGCCTTCAGTAACTTACTACCTATTCCATACACTTGCAACATTTGCCACATTGCTCCCCTATCCACTCTATCATATGCCTTTTCTAAATCCATAAATGCAATAAAAACTTCTCTACCTTTATCTAAATACTGTTCACATATATGCTTCACTGTAAACACTTGATCTACACATCCCCTACCCACTCTAAAGCCTCCTTGCTCATCTGCAATCCTACTCTCTGTCTTACCTCTAATTCTTTCAATAATAACCCTGCCATACACTTTACCTGGTATACTCAGTAAACTTATTCCCCTATAATTTTTACACTCTCTTTTATCCCCTTCCCTTTATATAAAGGAACTATACATGCTCTCTGCCAATCCCTAGGTACCTTCCCTCTTTCATACATTTATTAAACAAAAATACCAACCACTCCAGCACTATATCCCCCTGCTTTTAACATTTCTGTCATGATTCCGTCAATTCCAGCTGCTTTACCCCTTTCATTCTACGTAATGCCTCACGCACCTCCCCCACACTCACATCCTGCTCTTCTTCACTCCTAAACGATGTTGTACCTTCCTGGCCAGTACATGAAATTACCGCCTCCCTTTTTCATCGACATTTAAAAGTTCCTCAAAATTTTCCCCGCCATCTACCCAATACCTCCAGCTCCCCATCTACTAACTCCCTACTCTGTTTTTAACTGACAAATCCATTCGTTCCTAGGCTTCTTACCTTGTTTATCTCACTCCAAAATTTCTTCTTGTTTTCAGCAAAATTTCTTGACAGAGCCTCTCCCATTCTTTCATCCGCTCTTCTTTTGCACTCTCTCACCACTCTCTTCACCTTTCTTTTACTCTCCATATACTCTGCTCTTCTATTAACACTTCTGTTTTGTAAAAACCTCTCATAAGCTACCTTTTTCTCTTTTATCACACCCTTTACTTCTTCATTCCACCACTCACTCTTCTTTCCTCCTGCACCCACCCTCCTATAGCCACAAACTTCTGCCCCACATTCTAATACTGCATTTTTAAAACTATCCCAACTCTCTTCAACCCCCCCACTACTCCTACTTGTACTAGCCCACCTTTCTGCCAATAGTTGCTTATATCTCACCCTAACTTCCTCCTCCTTAGTTTATACCCTTTTACCTCTCTCTTACTTGCTGTTGCCATTTTCTTTTGTCCCATCTACCTTTTACTCTAACTGTAGCTACAACCAAATAATGATCTGATATATCCGTTGCCCCTCTATAAACATGTACATCCTGAAGCCTACTCATCAACCTTTTATCCACCAATACATAATCCAACAAACTACTTTCATTACGTGCTATATCATACCTTGTATATTTATTTATCCTCTTTTTCATAAAATATGTATTACTTATTACCAAACCTCTTTCTACACATAGCTCAATTAATGGTTCCCCATTTACATTTACCCCTGGCACCCCAAATTTACCTACTACTCCATCCACAACATTTTTACCCACTTTAGCATTAAGATCCCCAACCACAATTACCCCTCACTTGGCTCAAAACTCCCACACACTCACTCAACATTTCCCAAAATCTCTCTCTCTCCTCTACACTTCTCTCTTCTCCAGGTGCATAAACACTTACTATAACCCACTTTTCACATCCAACCTTTACTTTACTCCACATAATCCTTGAATTTATACATTTATATTCCTTCTTTACCTGCCATAACTGATTATTCAACATTATTGCCACTCCTTCTTTAGCTCTAACTCTATTTGAAACCCTGATCTAATCCCATTTATTTCTCCCCACTGAAACTCTCCTACCCCTTCAGCTTTGTCTCACTTAAAGCCAGGACATCCAGCTTCTTTTCATTCATAACATCTACAATCATCTCTTTCTTATCATTCGCACAACATCCACGCACATTCAAACATCCCACTTTGACGGTTTTCTTCTTCTTCTTTTTAGTAAGCTATACAGGAAAAGGGGTTACTAGCCCATTGTTCCCGGCATTTTAGTTGACTTTACAACACGCATGGCTTACGGAGGAAAGATTCTTATTCCACTTCCCATGGATATGAAAGGGAAAAGCAATAAGAACAAGAACTATTAAGATAAAATCAAAGAAAACTCAGATGAGTGTGTATACATAAACGTGTACATGTTTGCGTAGTGTGACCTAAGTGTAAGTATAAGTAGCAAGACGTACCTGAAATCTTGCATGTTTATGAGACAGAAAAAAGACACCAGCAATCCTACCATCATGTAAAACAGTTTCAGGTTTCTGTTTCACAGTCACCTGGCAGGATGGTAGTACCTCCTGGGGGTTGCTGTCTACCAACCTACTACCTATATATATATATATATATATATATATATATATATATATATATATATATATATATATATATATATATATATATAATCAGTGTATTATGAATCTTATTTAATCCCTATTTTAGGGATTAAATGCTCCTTCACTGGTGGTGTACAGGTGATATGCAGCCTTAATGGTGTACAGGTGACATGCATCCTTGATGGTGTACAGGTGACATGCATCCTTAATGGTGTACAGGTGACATGCATCCTTAATGGTGTGCAGGTGATATGCAGCCTTAATGGTGTACAGGTGATATGCAGCCTTAATGGTGTACAGGTGACATGCATCCTTAATGGTGTACAGGTGACATGCAGCCTTAATGACCATCGTGTACACGATAAGCTTTAAAGTGTAATGAACACTTGTCATTGATCAGTTATAACTCACCTGGAAACAGAATCTGTATATATAAAAATCAATTAATCTTCTGAGTTTCTGTGTTCATGTGGGTTACTATTGAGAATAAACTTTAAACTTAACCAACCAATCAACTGTTTCCAACCAAACGACGCCCCATGCTTAAGGTTTGACATGTTCTTGGAACTATTTTCCAACTGTAGTCGTTGTAACAAGAACTATCGTTAACTTTGGTGACTACCTGTATGTCTCGCTCTCAACTAGTACACAAATTATATTGTGATGTCTTAATTTTTATTGTACTGGGTGGGTTGGTAAGCCAACGTAAGGCTTCAAGAAAATGACAAAAAACTTGAGCTGGTCATTATGTGAGGCTCGTGTCAGAAGTACACGGTTCATTAAGACTGCCGAGGTACAAGGAGGAATAAGGTAGGGAATATATCAGGTATTTGTTTTAGAGCATATAAATAAAGAACACTTGGATAAGGGTGCAATACAATCGTAAACAGGCGATCTTAACAATGCAGAACAACTCACGTGTGGATGGAAATCTTTAGCTCTAGATCTTTTGCACTCACGTGCGTCGTCAGGAGCTCTACAATATTGCAAGACAGCAACAGATATGAGTGAAAATTTCCCCTCCTATCGGTTACTGTCTTGTGACACTGCATAGCTCCTGAGGACGCACGAGAGTGCGTAAGATCTAGAGTTAAATATTTCCATCCCCACGTGACTTGTTCTGCCTTGGATGAGGGTAAGATGTTTGCTGCATTAATGTATTTTAGAAGGAACAAATAAATAACATATGGCTGTAAATAGTGTAATGATATCTGGAGGTTGTTCCGCTACCCACTCCAAGAGCAGGCCTCCTGATGGATCAGGGCGTGATCTACCAAGCTGTTACTGCTGGCCGTACTCAATCCAACATACGAAGCACACCCCGGGTGGTGGTCAAGTACTGACTTAGATACACACAAGCTGTGAATAAAGACTTATATCTGGTTTAAGACTTATTAAACGACACGTTTTGCCAGGAGAGGCTATTTAAGTCCCTCTCCCCTCCACTAAATGAACCTCTTCACCATTTACACTATTTACACAACGAGAAATGTTTACCTTTGTGATTATTGCTACCACAATATGTAGTGGCAAATGTGTGTGGTGTGTTGGACAAGTGTCTCCAGCGGAGGAGCTTACCAAACGACCCGCTCAAGAACTATAAAAACAGGGAATGGCTTCCTGACTCCGGTAAGGCTGCTCCCGACCTCCTCCAAGGACGTAAAACACCCATTCGTAAGTTGGTGCTGTTGTTGCTGCTGCTGCTAAACGTGTTTTTGTGGCACTTTTAAAGTCATGTTTACAATGGTTGATCTGCTTTAAGACCTTCCATATTCAACCTTACACACACGAATACTATATATATATATATATATATATATATATATATATATATATATATATATATATATATATATATAATATATATATATGAGAACCATATGAAAAAATTGAAGAATTCCAAGCGCATTCGTGACTACTCACATTATCAAGGAACTATATAGTACCTTGATAATGTGAGTAGTCACAACGCTGGAATTCTTAAATTTTTCATAGTGGTTGTCTTGCATATTTTGATATCACCTGTTTACTGTGATCTTTTGCATTATATATATATATATATATATATATATATATATATATATATATATATATAATATATATATATATATATAGAGAGAGAGAGAGAGAGAGAGAGAGAGAGAGAGAGAAGAGGCAGTCAGCAGGATTCTAACTCACTACAGAAAGACTGGCAAGTGACGCTCTTTCCACTCGGCCACAAATGCCGAGTGGGGAAGAGCGTCACTTGGGAATCTTCCAGTCTTCCTGTAGTGGGTTCGAATCCTGCTGACTACGATCTCTCTCTCTCTCTCTCTCTCTCTCTCTCTCTGTTAGTGACTCCAGTGTATCAAGGAAGGGGTTAGTTTACCATCGCCCATTTCAAAATCAAGGTTATGTAAAATGAAATCAAATTTAAATAATCAACTTTTCAAGAAAGGTGCCTTGATTCTGTCGAAGAGCTCTCGTTCCAAGAAATTGTAGCTATTCTCCCTTTCCTCGGATCAGACCTGACTGACTCCCATTCCATAGGCGCTGTATGACCCTTACGGCTTTAGTGCTTCATATGGCTGTAATGTCAATAATGTGAATGTATTTCCTTTTTTGGGGGTCGCCTTTACATGATGGGAGACGACCAGTGAGGTAATAATAATAATAATAATAATAATAATAATAATAATAATAATATAGTAGTAATAATAATACTAATAGTAATAATAATAATAGCAATAATAATAATAATAATAATAATAATAATAATAATAAGAGTAATAATAAAAATAATAATAAAACTAATAATAATACTAATAGTAATAATAATAATAATAATAATAATAATAATAATATATTAATAATAATAATAATAATAATAATATTAATAATAATAATAATAATAATAATAATAATAACAATAATAATAATAATAATAAAAGAGTAA
>WNWK01002655.1:82500-145000 GCA_009830355.1 Cherax destructor
TTCTTATGTCCTTGACTGGTTGGTACACGAGGATCATTAAGGTTGTATATCACCTCTTTACCACCAATTAAGAATACTTTAAACCCAAACATACTTTAAATATGGTCAAGTGTGATTTAAACCTTGGTAATACATACCAACAAATTGTCTACCCGTCCTCACCCCTATATGACAATTTTTTCAGGTCAACATGTGTCACTCATTCCTCACTCTCCCCCTATATATACTGTCTTTGTAAGCTGTGTTAGAAGTGATCAGAGTCCCAGGACCGAAACGTTTTCTAATAAATACGTCTCAGTGTTTGCTTACGTGTCTTTTTAAACCATACGTCTAGTATGGGCCAACAGGCCTACTGCAGTGTTAGAGGTAAGCTCATTAAAATATACAGTATCAGGGAGTCCCTTAGGTGTGTGTGTGGGTGCTGCGAGTCTTTCATATACACCCTATTAATGGTTCACAAAAATACCACACTTAGAAGAGAAACCTCTTACGTAGTTTCCGTCCTGCATCGTTGTAAGTAACAACTGGGGTGAGAAACGTAGACAAGGACTCGAGACCATGTACATGATGGTATATATATATAAAGATGTTGCACATGTGTCTAATTTTCACCACACAATAGGGGAGTAGAAGTAGTAGTAGAAATAACAGTATTAGTAGTAGTACTAATAGTAGTAGTAGTAGAAATAATAGTAGTAGTAGTAATAGTAGTAGTAGAAATAATAGTAGTAGAAATAGTATTAGTAGTAAAAAAAGCAGTAGAAATAGTATTAGTAGTAAAAGTAGTAGTAGAAATAGTAGTATTAGTAGTAAATGAAGTAGTATTAGTAGTAGTATTAGTAGTAGAAATAGTAGTATTAGTAGTAAAATAAGTAGTATTAGTAGTAGAAATAGTAGTATTAGTAGTAGAAATAGTAGTAGTATTAGTGGTGATAAGGTTCCTGGCCAAAGTGTGGGTTTTTGTTGAGTGTTGCAGTCATGGTATTGTAACTTTTCATTCCTTTTAATGGTGTTTGGAGAGTGTGAACCTGCGACCCATCTTTATGGCTATTGACCACAGCCAGAGTCTGGGGCCCCGCTGGTTTATGGCTGGCCCAAGTGAGGCGCTTTTAAAGACACGGGAGTAAACACTAGGACAGATTTATTCCAAAACATTTCGGTCTTTCACTAGTGATCAAGGTCGCAGGACCGAAATGTTTGATAATAAATATGTCTTAGTACTCACCTGTTTGTGGTAGCAGGGGTCGAGTCATAGTTCATGGCCCCCGCCTCTTCGGTGGTATTTGGTCACATGTGTTAGTTAACCACCTGACGGTATCAGTTATCAAGGTTTATATGAAGTGAAGTACCCTAACTGCAGCCTACTTTCCTGTAGGAGCTTACATTCCTATTGAAACCTGGGTTTCTATGGATATCTACAATAGGTTTCTGTGAACACCTACAGTAGGTTCTTGTGGACACCTACGTTCCGTGTGAACCTATTTTTCGTGAGATCACTGCTGATTACAAGAGTTTCCTGAGGGTGTGTTGGCTGAGGCCAGAAACGAGAGATTAATCTCCTGCATCAGTGCAGTGCCTTGTGTTCACTGACAATCGTTGCAGCCTTGTTGTGTTCACTGACAATGAATGCAGTGTATTCAGTGCGAAATATTTGTCTAACCTATTGTTATACTACCCAAGTATTTGTTTTATCACCCTTTTACTCATGTGCATATTGATTGTTCTACCTTATTGTATTACTTCTACTACTACTACTACTACTAATACTACTTATATCACTACTACTTCTACCACCACTAGTTCTTTCACCTCACCTTGAGAGTATATATATGCCAACTGTGTCCATATATCGCTTGTAACGGCTTGAGAAAGCTCCTGGAGAGCGAAACGTTGCCACAATAAAATGTCACATTAGTTGCAATTGTGTTCTTTTACTTAACAGATGAGAGATGATAGCATCCACTCCTATCTTAGCTAGATGAGAGATGATAGCATCCACTCCTCTCTCAGCTAGATGAGAGATGATAGCATCCACTAACTCAGCTAGATGAGAGATGATAGCATCCACTCCTCTCTCAGCTAGATGAGAGATGATAGCATCCACTCCTCTCTTAGCTAGATGAGAGATGATAGCATCCACTCCTCTCTCAGCTAGATGAGAGATGATAGCATCCACTAACTCAGCTATATGAGAGATGATAGCATCCACTCCTCTCTCAGCTAGATGAGAGATGATAGCATCCACTCCTCTCTCAGCTAGATGAGAGATGATAGCATCCACTCCTCTCTCAGCTAGATGAGAGATGATAGCATCCACTCCTCTCTCAGCTAGATGAGAGATGATAGCATCCACTCCTCTCTCAGCTAGATGAGAGATGATAGCATCCACTCCTCTCTCAGCTAGATGAGAGATGATAGCATCCACTCCTCTCTCAGCTAGATGAGAGATGATAGCATCCACTCCTCTCTCAGCTAGATGAGAGATGATAGCATCCACTCCTCTCTCAGCTAGATGAGAGATGATAGCATCCACTCCTCTCTCAGCTAGATGAGAGATGATAGCATCCACTCCTCTCTCAGCTAGATGAGAGGTGATAGCACCCACTCCTCTCTCAGCTAGATGAGAGATGATAGCATTCACTTGTATCTCAGATAGATGACAGTATCTGTTCATCTCTCAGGTCTAGCTGAGTGATGAACAGATGCTGAGCTGAGTACAGTCACTTCTTTGCGTTCTCTCTTACTGATGCTAGTAAAGGGTTCTTGATTTGAGAACTTAAAGCTATATCCTCCTCTTCATCGAATCAAGACTGATTATCTTCCATTTCCCAGGCGCTGTAGGACCCTTACTGATTTAGCGCTCCTGTGTTCTCTCTCTCACTTCTGTGTTCTCTCTCCCTCACTACTGTGTTCCGTCTCCCCCTCACTCCTGTGTTCTCTCTCCCTCACTCCTGTGCTCTCTCTCCCTCACTACTGTGTTCCGTCTCCCTCAATACTGTGTTCTGTCCCCCTCACTCCTGTGTTCTCTCTCCCTCACTTCTGTGTTCTCTCCAACTCCTGTGTTCTCTCTCCTTCACTCCAGTGTTCTCTCTCCCTCACTCCTGTATTCTATCTCCCTCACTACTGTCTTCCGTTTCTCTCACTCCTGTGTTCTCTCTCCCTCACTCCTGTGTTCTCTCTTCCTCCTCTGTTCTCTCTTCCTCCTGTATTCTCTCCCCCTCACTCCTGTGTTCTCTCTCCCGCACTGCTGTGTTCTCTCTCCCTCACTCCTGTGTTCTCTTTTCCTCTTGTGTTCTCTCTCCCTCACTCATGTGTTCTCTCTCCCTCACTACTGTGTTCTCTCTCCCTCACTTCTGTGTTCTCTCTCCCTCACTCCTGTGTTCTCTCTCCCTCACTACTGTGTTCTATCTCACTACTGTGTTCTCTCTCCCTCACTACTGTGTTCTCTCTCCCTCACTCCCGTGTTCTCTCCCTCACTCCCGTGTTCTCTCCCTCACTCCCGTGTTCTCTCCCCTCACTCCCGTGTTCTCTCCCTCACTCCCGTGTTCTCTCCCTCACTCCCGTGTTCTCTCCCTCACTCCCGTGTTCTCTCTCTCACTCCCGTGTTCTCTCCCTCACTCCCGTGTTCTCTCCCTCACTCCCGTGTTCTCTCTCTCACTACCGTGTTCTCTTCCTCACTCCCGTGTTCTCTCCCTCACTCCGTGTTCTCTCTCACTCCGTGTTCTCTCCCCACTCCCGTGTTCTCTCTCACTCCCGTGTTCTCTCCTCACTCCCGTGTTCTCTCTCCCTCACTCCCGTGTTCTCTCTCCCTCACTCCCGTGTTCTCTCCCTCACTCCCGTGTTCTCTCTCCCTCACTCCCGTGTTCTCTCCCCCTCACTCCCGTGTTCTCTCCCTCACTCCCGTGTTCTCTTCTTCACTCCCGTGTTCTCTTCCTCACTACCGTGTTCTCTCCCTCATTCCCGTGTTCTCTCCTTCACTCCCGTGTTCTCTCCCTCACTCCCGTGTTCTCTCCATCACTCCCGTGTTCTCTCCCTCACTCCCGTGTTCTCTCCCACACACGCCTTCAGGTTATACGTATAGTAATATTATTTCCAAAATTTATAACTCATAGCAGAACTAGCGTCTGTACGAAATTGAAAAATTTAGGTTTATATATGATGGTGGATTTTATAGTGGTGTAGGTTATGGTGGTGAAGGTTATGGTGGTGGAGGTTATGGTGGTGGAGGTTATGGTGGTGTAGGGTATGGTGGTGAAGGTTGTGGTGGTGGAGGTTATGGTGGTGTAGGTTATAGTGGTGGAGGTTATGGTGGTGCTGGTTATGGTGGTGGAGGTTGTGGTGGTGTAGGTTATGATGGTGGAGGTTATGGTGGTGGAGGTTATGGTGGTAGAGGTTGTGGTGGTGTAGATTATGTTGGTGGAGGTTATGGTGGTGTAGGTTATGGTGGTGGAGGTTATGGTGGTGTAGGTTATGGTGGTGGAGGTTATGATGGTAGATGTTGTGGTGGTGGAGGTTATGTTGGTGGAGGTTATGGTGGTGTAGGTTATAGTGGTGGAGGTTATGGTGGTGGAGGTTATGTTGGTGGAGGTTATGGTGGTGGAGGTTATGGTGGTGGAGGTTATGTTGATGGAGGTTATATTGGTATAGGTTATGGTGGTGGAGGTTATGGTGGTGGTAGAGGTTGTGGTGGTGGTAGTGAGGGTGGGATGCTGGTGGTCCTGGTCGTAGTGATGATGGTAATGGTGGTGTTCACATATATGGTGGTGCAAGTTGTGTTGGTGAGGGTGGTGGTGGTAGTGAGGGTGTTCACATGTCAGTATTTTAACATGCTTACAACACATGTGTTATTTGCTTACCTAGAACACATGTGTGTTGACACACCAACACTGCTTGCATTGATAAATTAGACACATATGCAACACTTGGGTATCTTTACTGAGGAAACGTTTCGCCACACAGTGGCTTCATCAGTCCATACAAAGGAGAATGGTGAAGAACAGGAAGAGTTTGAGGTAATCAGTCCCTCAGCCTTGAGTCGATGTAGTCAGTCCATCATTTAAAGAGAACAGCCGAGGACACTTAAGTTGCACTCTCTGGAAAGGTGTACAGTTAGAGGGATATGACTGAAGTGTACAAATGATAGGCAGGAAAAAATAAAGGGGATATAAATAACGTGCTGAAAATATCTAACCACGACAGGATTCGCAGCAATGGATTCAAGTTGGAAAAAACTAGATTTAAAAAGGATATAGAAAAAACACTGGTTTGGCAAGAGTTGTAAATGAGTGGGGAACACACTCCAGGGCAGCGTCATTGAAACGATTACTTTGGACACCTTTAAAAATAGGGTGAACAAGCACATGAGTAGGTGTGGCTGGCTGTGAGTTGGACTTGCCTAGTATAGGCCAGTAGGTCAGCGGCAGTGCTCGTCTCTTCTAATGTTTTATGTGCAACAATTGGGAATCTTTATTTATAAACGTATCGCCTATACAGTAGGCTTTTTCAGTCGACTACAAAGGTGGTAAATATGTAAACAACAGAAGCAGTTAAGTGGTGATGCTGTGATATATATATATATATATATATATATAACCCGGTAAGCCAGCGGAAGGCCTCGGTCAGATGACCAAAAGCTCCAGTGGCGGGTCATCGTATGACCAAGACCCGCGTCAGGAAACACTTGTCCTGTTTCCTGACGAACCTAACCTAACCTAATGGTGTGATCAGCCCATCAACATCGGCATGTATTTTTATGGTGGCAACATTGCCACCATAAAATGTCACATCACTTACACATGTGTCCTTTTATCTAACAATTTACTTTGGAAAAAGACACTTGTGTACAGTTCAGGACATGTATTATAGGAAACGTTTCGCCACAAGTGGCTTCTTCAGTCGTAGTACAGAGATAAAGAAGCCACTCTTGGCGAAATGTTTCCTAAAATGACTCACGAAATCGTAATGACACGATTGCAAACAAACCATACCATGGGTGGGGGTCGAGACTCTCTGACCGCGGGTTCGAACCCCACCCGTGGTATGGTTTGTTTCCTAAAATAAATGTCGTGAACTGTACGTGTCTTTTTCCACATCTTGTCGGTATCACCGCAGCATTTTTCAGTAAATCCTCTTCCTTGACGAGTAATTTAGCCTCACTGAACTTCTTGAGGTGTCCCAAATCGTCGCTGTGTCGGAAACACCAGTTTTTACGGTCGTCGCGGTTGCAGGCGCTCTTGTGTTCCCTGATTCTAATGTCCAGAGATCTCGCTGTTTTCCCCCCACATATATTTTGTCACAACCCCCACATGTGTGCCCCCAAAAGGAAAAAAACACTGAAAAAAATTTGAACTTCCAAGCGATTTCTCACATTATCAAGGAACTGTAAAAATAATAGATTTGATTTGACTAATTTGTCAGGAACTGCGTCCTGACACGGGTTTTAAATCTAGGATGACCTGTCTGAGGATCTGGAAGAAGATGTCGATATAATTCAGATGTTCTGTGGCCACGATCAGGGTCTTACTGTCTCTGTGCGTTCCAAGGCAAAATGTTTTATATACAACAACGGGCTGAGGTCATCAGACCCCCATCATTGTCTCTGGGCCCTGTGTTGGGTGGTCGGATAAATTTGCATCATGCATATGTTAACGAAGGTCTTCACAATAGTCTTGAATGCATATGATATCAGTGAAGTGCGCGATAGTCGACATCATCTGATGGCTCAGAAGTAATACTTTCTTGGACTTCAGTGTTCCTCACTGGTGACTGTTGTGGTGCGTGGGTTGATACGTTGGCTGAAGTCTGTTCCTGCATCATGGGGCCCGTTGGCTGCCGTTGTTGGGTGGGATCTTGAACATAAATATTGGGAGCTGGCTGAGCAAGGGCGCCGCCCCTTCGCTTATGCTTCCTCGGCTTCCTTCGTCGTTGTGGCTCTGGATTTCGGGTTATTGTAGCCTCCTCTGGACGAGGCTCCTGCTCAATGGTGAGGGCTCTATTTGATGCTGGAGGCTGGAGAACCAGGATTTCCCATACAGTATTTATGTGGCAGGGATGGACATTTTTTTATTCATAACTATCTCACTGGCCAGGCTGATTTCACTTGTATCGCTGTCCTAAAGAACCCAGGGAGTCCAGTGAGTGGTCTCGCAGCTTCTTCGCCAGAACTGCGCCACACATTTCCAAATCCTAGTCCTCGGTTGAACCCTTAGAACATCGTAACCTCTTCCTTTTGGAACAAGCCATGTGCTTCCGTGTGTGGATGAGTCCAGAATCTTGCTCAGCTTCTGTTTGTGGTGCTCAAAAAATGAACAGTGGACAGGCGTAAAACACAGTTGATCTGTTATTGTTGTGATCTCTGGGACGGGTGCAAAACAGTTGATCTGTTACTGTTGGATCTCTGGGACAGGTGTAAAACAGTTGATCTGTTACTGTTGGATCTCCTGCACTAGCGCAGGTGTATACACAATACCATGCAATAAGATCGCAGTAAACAGGTGATATCACAATATGCAAAATAACCAATGGGAAAAAAACAGTGACCTTTCAAACGCTTTCGTGATTTCTCACATTATCAAGGAACTGTAAATATAATAGAACAGCTGAAGGCTTAAAAGGCCGAGATAACACCTCACGGTCAGTATCCGACACCTCGCCCGTCCCTTTATATATATGCACTATATATATATATGTGTATATATATATATATATATATATATATATATATATATATATATATATATATATATATATATATATATATATATATATATATTGCATATTCATGAGTATCCTGTAAATGAGGCTTATACGTTGGAAATAAATGGTATAAAATACCGACACAATGGAAAAATAAGGTAGATCTGTTTGTGACTCGATAAAGCCCACTGCGTGGGCGAAACGTTGTCAATAAAGGATCACATTATACTGCTTATGTGTTTATTTTTCCATTGCGAGGCTTATACGTCAAATTTATTTAGGCATAATAATTAAGGATAAGTCGTATCCTTGACACTGCCTCGTTACATCTGATTAACGGCAGTGTAAGGTCATTTTTCCATGTAAATTTAACCTCTAAGTGCCTCATTAACCCCCTACCCCCTAGTGCCAGATGCCAAAGCTCTCTCTTTTACCTAATTAGTTAGTGCTTAATGTCAAGCGTTTTGAGATTAGCCATCATTACATATGTTTAATTAATTAGTCTGGATTCCTTGATATTAGCAATCGTATCCAAATTTTGATAATTATCTTGAGATAATGTCAGGATTTTTGTAATTAGGTAAAACCATTTTTGTTTTTATTGTGAAGATTAGACTAGATACTATTATTATTATTATTATTATTATTATTATTATTATTATTACTATCAGTAGTAATAGCAATAGTACAAGTATTATAATCATTGCTAAGCGCTAACCCACAAGGGTCATACAATAGTATAAGTAGAAGTAGTATTAATAGTATAAGTCGTAGTAGTAGTAGTACTGTACTTTTTATTTTTGTTATTAAATATTATTATTATTATTATTATTATTATTATTATTATTATTATTATTATTATTATTATTATTATTATTATTATTATTATTACTATAATTATTTAAAAGTACAAAACATTATCTCAACTATATATTCATTATTCATTTAAGCCCAGTGTTATGTAACTGGAATCTGAAGGTCAGTTAAATACCGCAGAACACTGAAGGAGATGGTGGTTGAACGCTCAGATGGTGGTGGTGAAGGTGATGGTTGTGGTTGCCTTGGTGGTGAATGTCGGTGGGGGTATACATTATATATGAATGTGTCCTGGGGGCGGGGATGGAAGAGGTAAACATCTTTATGTATTTGCAAGTTAAAGAGAGAGAGAGAGAATTCCAAGGACACTAGAAGAGCTGATCGCTTCCCTCTTCAGCTCTAGCGAAGCAAACTCTGGCCCCATTATCTCCATGGTGCGTTAATGGTCTTTCACATTCATTGCGAGGGGTCCGCAGGAAGGTACCTTCTGCCTGATTTGCATACCGTTATGGCTGAATGCTTTCCCTGGCCAACCTAGTCTATAGTTAATAGCAGACAAACATTGTCTTTCACCAGAGGAATATTAGTCACAGTACCGTGATTGAGATAATTCACGGGTGACGTTTCACAGTACCGTGATTGAGATCATTCACGGGTGATGTGTCACAGTACCGTGATTGTGATAATTCACGGGTGACGTGTCACAGTACCGTGATTGAGATAATTCACGGGTGACGTTTCACAGTACCGTGATTGAGATAATTCACGGGTGATGTTTCACATACCGTGATTGAGATAATTCCGGTGATTTTCACAGTACCGTGATTGAGATAATTCACGGTGATATTTCAAGTACCGTGATTGAGATAATCACGGTGATGTTTCACAGTACCGTGATTGAGATAATTCACGGGTGATGTTTCACAGTACCGTGATTGAGATAATTCACGGGTGACGTTTCACAGTACCGTGATTGAGATAATTCACGGGTGACGTTTCACAGTACCGTGATTGAGATAATTCACGGGTGATGTTTCACAGTACCGTGATTGAGATAATTCACGGGTGATGTTTCACAGTACCGTGATTGAGATAATTCACGGGTGACGTTTCACAGTACCGTGATTGAGATAATTCACGGGTGACGTTTCACAGTACCGTGATTGAGATAATTCACGGGTGATGTTTTACAGTACCGTGATTGAGATAATTCACGGGTGACGTTTCACAGTACCGTGATTGAGATAATTCACGGGTGATGTTTCACAGTACCGTGATTGAGATAATTCACGGGTGATGTTTTACAGTACCGTGATTGAGATAATTCACGGGTGATGTTTCACAGTACCGTGATTGAGATAATTCACGGGTGACGTTTCACAGTACCGTGATTGAGATAATTCACGGGTGACGTTTCACAGTACCGTGATTGAGATAATTCACGGGTGACGTTTTACAGTACCGTGATTGAGATAATTCACGGGTGACGTTTCACAGTACCGTGATTGAGATAATTCACGGGTGATGTTTCACAGTACCGTGATTGAGATAATTCACGGGTGATGTGTCACAGTACCGTGATTGAGATAATTCACAGGTGATGTTTCACAGTACCGTCATTGAGATAATTCACAGGTGATGTTTCACAGTACCGTGATTGAGATCATTCACAGGTGATGTTTCACAGTACCGTGATTGAGATAATTCACGGGTGACGTTTCACAGTACCGTGACTGAGATAATTCACAGGTGATGTTTCACAGTACCGTGATTGAGATAATTCACGGGTGACGTTTCACAGTACCGTGACTGAGATAATTCACGGTTGACGTTTCACAGTACCGTGATTGGGATAATTCACGTGTGATGTGTCACAGTACCGTGATTGAGATAATTCACGGGTGATGTGTCACAGTACCGTGATTGAGATAATTCACGGGTGATGTGTCACAGTACTGTAATTGAGATAATTCACGGGTGATGTTTCACAGTACCGTGATTGAGATAATTCACGTGTGATGTGTCACAGTACCGTGATTGAGATAATTCACGGGTGATGTGTCACAGTACCGTGATTGAGATAATTCACGGGTGATGTGTCACAGTACCGTGATTGAGATAATTCACGGGTGATGTGTCACAGTACCGTGATTGAGATAATTCACGGGTGATGTGTCACAGTACCGTGATTGAGATAATTCACGGGTGATGTGTCACAGTACCGTGATTGAGATAATTCACGGGTGATGTGTCACAATACCGTGATTGAGATAATTCACGGGTGATGTGTCACAGTACCGTGATTGAGATAATTCACGGGTGACGTTTCACAGTACCGTGATTGAGATAATTCACGTGTGATGTGTCACAGTTCCGTGATTGAGATAATTCACGGGTGACGTTTCGCTCAGGAGTGAAATTTGATGTACTCATTTGTTGATGAGTGGGACACTTGCGCAACACTTGAGTGTCTTATGGTGGGAACGTTTCGCCCACTAGTGGCTTCATCAGTCCAATACAGATAAGAACTGTGGAAGATGAGGTGAGTTGGAGGTAATCAGTCCCTCAGCCTGGGACTGATTACCTCAAACTTCTTCTCAGCTTCCACAGTTCTTCTCTGAATTGGACTGATGAAGCCACTAGTGGCGAAACGTTCCCACCATAAAGACACTCAAGTGTTCCACAGTTGTCTCTAAACTTATTTCCTGGCTTGATGTCCAACATTTCAATTTCCATTTCAATATGGTTTACACCATGACTCACGATTTCGTTGGGGTTCCAACCCCATGGCGAGAGAGTCGCAAAACTCCAGGCCAGTACGCAAGCCACTGGGCCAGCTGGTTACGATATGATTAATCCAAATAGGTATATTTCTACACACCATGGGGAGGTTAGCATGGGCCACCACTGTGACCCGGCAACCTGGAGTTTTACGACTAACTCGCCATGGGTTCAACCCCCACCCGTTCCCTGGTTCGCTTAATATTATAATATGCACTACAATATAAACACACACCACACATTACACATACCCATAAAAATTAAATGCTGACAATGATATAAAATCCCGATGTTGATGTAATCAGTCCCTTATCTTTATTTCACTACCACACCTGCTGTATTTGACTGAAGAAGCCTACTGTGTGGGCGAAACGTTTCAACAATAAAGATACCCAACTATCAGAGCATATAAAAGTATGTACGTATAAACACCTAAAACCATACACCTCACGGTGTGTGTGAATATATATATATATATATATATATATATATATATATATATATATATATATATATATATATATATATATATATATATATATATATATATGTATGTATGTATATCCCCGTGCAGCGTAGTCGAACTGTTGTTTTAGTCACCAACTCACAACACAAATATGCGAGTACAAATGGGAAGCGCATGTGTCAAGCCTCCACTACGTCTTGCGCTGAATGACCCACGTGGGTTTAGCGCTTAACATGAACTATACAAGCAAACCAATTCACAAAGCGCAAGTCGGACCGTTCTCCCGTGTCAGTCACGGCATTGTGCCTTGGTGTTCTTCAATACACTGCCAACTCGAAACTCTCCTAGACGAAACGTAAGACGACGTTTCGGCATGTCCTGGTGATCAAAGTTGGACCGAAACATCGCCTTGAATTACTCCCACCCCAAAGAGTGGGATTATTTGCGAGTTATCCATGAGGGAACGTGAAGGGAGTCATCTCTGAGTTGAAAAATAGCGGCTCCAGAGACGGTACCTTCACTCTGATTTGCATATCGTTATTCCTGCGTCTCTCCCCTGCCGCACCCTGACTGTGAGTGCCTCAGAGGCTGCTGTTACGCGACCATTGTGCCCGTACGCAATTATAAGGACTGTTGTCTTAAAGAATTTTAGGGAGTTTTGTCACAGAAAATTATAGGGAGTTTTGTCCTAGAGAATTATAGGGAATTTTGTCACAGAGAATTATAGGGAGTGTGTTAAGGTTTCTACTAACTACTTCTGCTGCTGCTGTTACTGCTGCTGTTGGTACTACTGCTGGTGCTGCTGATGACGCTGGTGCCGATGTTACTGCTGTTGCTGCTGCGACTGCTGCAGCAGATACTAATCTTGCTGCTCCTGCTGACTTCCCTGCTGCTACTGATATTACTTTTGCTGCTGCTGCTGTTCTTGCTAGGGGAGGGGCCGTGGCTGCTGTTCTTGCTAGGGGAGGGGTCGTGGCTGCTGTTCTTGCTAGGGGAGGGGCCGTGGCTGCTGTTCTTGCTAGGGGAGGGGTCGTGGCTGCTGTTCTTGCTAGGGAGGGGTCGTGGCTGCTGTTCTTGCTAGGGAGGGTCGTGGCTGCTGTTCTTGCTAGGGAGGGTCGTGGCTGCTGTTCGTGCTAGGGGAGGGGTCGTGGCTGCTGTTCTTGCTAGGGAGGGGCCGTGGCTGCTGTTCTTGCTAGGGGAGGGGTCGTGGCTGCTGTTCTTGCTAGGGGAGGGGTCGTGGCTGCTGTTCTTGCTAGGGAGGGTCGTGGCTGCTGTTCTTGCTAGGGAGGGGTCGTGGCTGCTGTTCTTGCTAGGGAGGGTCGTGGCTGCTGTTCTTGCTAGGAGGGGTCGTGGCTGCTGTTCTTGCTAGGGGAGGGGTCGTGGCTGCTGTTCTTGCTAGGAGAGGGGTCGTGGCTGCTGTTCTTGCTAGGGGAGGGGTCGTTGCTGCTGTTCTTGCTAGGGGAGGGGTCGTGGCTGCTGTTCTTGCTGGAGGTCTGGCTGCTGTTCTTGCTAGGGAGGGGTCGTGGCTGCTGTTCTTGCTAGGGAGGGTCGTTGCTGCTGTTCTTGCTAGGGGAGGGGTCGTGGCTGCTGTTCTTGCTAGGGGAGGGGTCGTGGCTGCTGTTCTTGCTAGGGGAGGGGTCGTGGCTGCTGCTGTTCTTGCTGCAGGTGTCACTTTCCTTGTTGTCCTTGATGGAGTCAAATGCTGCTGTTGCTTTTTATTACTAATGAAGACTCCTTGCTGTCTTTACTACCCATGCTGTTGCTGCTGGTGCAGTCTTTACTGATGTTTCAGCTGTCTATTGCTGTTGAAGACGATCTGGTTGATCTTCAGCAGGATGTGCTGTTGTTTTTGTTACTTCTGTTACAGTATTACTATTGTTGCTGCCTCTGTTGTAATAAGGATAACTGTCATTACTACCTTTGCTGTTGTAGGGACTGTTATTGTTACTGTCTCTGCTATTGTTGCCATTATTATTGTGGATGTCTCTGCTGTTGTAGGGACTATTACTGTTGCTGTCTCTGCTATTGTTAGCATTATTATTGTTGATGTCTCTGCTGTTGTAGGGACTGTTATTGTTACTGTCTCTGCTATTATTGGTACTATTATTGTTACTGTCTCTACTATTGTAAGGACTATTATTGTTGATGTCTTCTGTTGTTGGTACTATTATTGTTACTGTCTCTGCAATTGTAGGGACTATTATTGTTGCTGTCTCTGCTATTGAAGGGACTATTATTGTAGCTGTCTCTGATGTTGTAGGGACTATTATTGTAGCTGTCTCTGCTATTCTATTGATTATTATTGTTGATGTCTCTGCTATTGAAGGGACTATTATTGTTGATGTCTTTGCTGTTGTTGGGACTATTATTGTTGCTGTCTCTGCTATTGTAGGGACTATTATTGTTGTTGTCTCTGCTATTGTAAGGACTATTATTGTTGCTGTCTCTGCTATTGTAGGAACTATTATTGTTGCTGTCTCTGCTATTGTAGGGACTATTTTTATTGCTGTTGAAAATGTTTTCGTTCCATTTTATTCTGTTGAAAATGTTTTCGTTCCATTTTATTCTGTTGTAAATGTTTTCGTTCCATTTTATTCTGTTGTAAATGTTTTCGTTCCATTTTATTCTGTTGTAAATGTTTTTGTTCCATCTGATGTGTCAGTCTCTGAAGTCCTCGCTGCTTTTTCCGACAATTATTCGGCAATATTGCTTCCTTGTGCGCTACTGACTGCTGTTAGCTCTAGTTCCTCTGCTGCTTACTGTTTCTTTGTCATATGTACAGCGCAATAGAGCTTCATTTACAGCACGTAATCGAATGGTTGCTGGAAGCCGCCACAGCAGTTCATTTATTTCACACAAATAACCAGATGCTGGAGGATGTGTGAGAGGAGAAGGTGTAGGAGAGGAGAGCGAGGATGTGGTGGAGGAGGAGAAGGTGGAGGAGGAGGAGGAGGAGGAGGAGGAGGAGGAGGATGTGGTGGAGGAGGAGAAGGTGGAGGAGGAGGAGGAGGAGGATGTGGTGGAGGAGAAGGTGGAGAAGGAGGAGGAGGAGGTGGTGGAGGAGGAGAAGGTGGAGGAGGAGGAGGAGGAGGTGGTGGAGGGAGAATAGGTGGAGGAGAGAGGAGGAGGGCAGGTAGAGGAGGAGTAAGGTGGAGGAGGAGGATGAAAGAGGTAAGAAACAGGAAGAAGAGGAGTAATAACAGTAGGAACAGTAACAGGAGGGAACAGGGAGAAGAGGAGTAATAACAGTAGGAATAGTAACAGGAGGAAACAGGGAGAAGACTAATAATAACAGTAGGAACAGTAACAGGAGGAAACAGGGAGAAGACTAATAACAGTAACAGGAGGAAACAGGAAGAAGACTAATAATAACAGTAGTAACAGTAACATGAGGAAACAGGAAGAATAATAATAACAGTAGGAACAGTAACAGGAGGAAACAGTGAGAAGACTAATAATATCAGTAGGAAAAGTAACAGGAGGAAACAGGAAGAAGACTAATAATAACAGTAGGAAGAGTAACAGGAGGAAACAGGAAGAAGACTAATAATAACAGTAGGAAGAGTAACAGGAGGAAATAGGAAGAAGACTAATAATAACAGTAGGAAGAGTAACAGGAGGAAATAGGAAGACTAATAATAACAGTAGAAACAGTAACAGGAGGAAACAGTGAGAAGACTAATAATAACAGTAGGAACAGTAACAGGAGGAAACAGAGAAGACTAATAATAACAGTAGGAACAGTAACAGGAGGAAACAGGAAGAAGACTAATAATAACAGTAGGAACAGTAACAGGAAGAAGAGTAATAATAACAGTAGGAACAGTAACAGGAAGAAGAGTAATAATAACAGTAGGAACAGTAACAGGAAGAAGAGTAATAATAACAGTAGGAACAGTAACAGGAAGAAGAGTAATAATAACAGTAGGAACAGTAACAGGAAGAAGAGTAATAATAACAGTAGGAACAGTAACAGGAAGAAGACTAAGGATGACAGTTGAGTCCATGTATTAGAAATGTTTCCTACGAGGCTAGACTAAGGAACTGACTATGCACTTACTGCAAAGGCGTAGAATTAGGGGAAATATGACTAAGGTGTATAAATGAAAGACAGGAATGAATAAAGGGGCATATAAAAATATCTAACCAAGTTTTCCAATGGGCAACGGAAAACTATATGATGTTCAATGAAGACAAATTCCAAATACTCTGTTATGGAAAAGTGGAAGAGATAATAACTTGAACAGAGTATACTACAAACTCTAATCATACAATAGAGCAGAAAAGTAATGTGAAGGACTAAGAAGAAGACTAATAATAACAGTAGGAACAGTAACAGGAAGAAGGCTAATAATAACAGTAGGAAGAGTAACAGGAAGAAGACTAATAGTAACAGTAGGAAACAGGAAGACGGCTAATAATAACAGTAGGAAGAGTAACAGGAGGAAAGAGGAAGAAGAGGGAAGTCGTAGACAACATTTCAGGGGCCTACTGACCCTCTGAAATAGCGTCCATTTCAGTAGCATCAAATATTTATATTGTGTGGAGTTTCAATTAGTTCTGGCATGACCCTCGCAAACATTGCTCCACTCAAACTCTCTCAAAATAATCTACCTTGTCCATTCCACCAAACATTCCCTCCATTGCTGCCTATGTCAGTATTACCAAACAATTTTCAAAATTTGTTTTTAATAGTTCCTGTAAAAGACTTGCGGGGTCGTCATCCCTTTACTTCTTCCTTTCAATATTTTTATAACATTCAATAAAGCAGAGTAATGCCTTGTTCCCTGTGTCAACATAGTCATTTCTTTATTATTATTATTAGTATTAGTATTATTATTATTAGTATTATTATTATTATATATTTTTATTATTACTGTTTTTATTATTATTATTATTATTATTATTATTATTATTATTATTATTATTAATATTATTAGTAGTATTAGTATTATTTTTATTATTACTGTTTTTTTTAATATTACTGTTTATTATTATTATTATTATTAATTATTATTATTATTATTATTATTATTATTATTATTGTTATTGCTATTAATATTAGTATTATTATTACTATTATTACTATTATTATTATTATTATTACTATTATTATTACTATTATTATTGTTATTATTATTATTATTATTATTATTATTATTATTATTATTACTATTATTATTATTACAATTATTATTAGTAGTATTAGTATTATTTTTATTACTGTTTTTATTATTATTATTATTAGTATTATTATTGCTATTATTATTATTATTATTATTATTACTATTATTATTAATATTATTATTATTATTATTATTACTACTACTATACATTCCACCAAACATTCCCTTCATTGCTGCCTATACCAGTATTACCAAAGAATTTTGCAGTTATTTTTTTTAAATAGTTCCTGCACAAGAACTGCGGGGCAGCCATCCCCTTACCTTCGAAAAACTCCTTCCGGGTTAGTGTGTTTTTTGTCGGGTTTATTTCGTACAATATCACTTTTGTTTTTATCATATGAACTGAGTTTATTTGTTAATTATTTAGCTCCAAACTGTCGAGATGTAAAGTGTGTTTATTTTTGTCACCGGGGGAATTGTAATGGAGTAAACTTTAAGCTCTGATAAAGTATCCTCTGTGTTGTGTCTTGCAGTCACATACTGACGGTGTGGCAGTGTGTATATATACCGAGAGGTGGATGTTTCTATGTCATATGATATATACTCAGAGAGGTGTATATCTGTAGGTCATGAGATATATGCACCAAGAGGTGTATATCTCTCATTCATAAGATATATACACCTATCTCTCATTTATAAGATATATACACCGAGAGGTGTATATTTCTTAGCGTATATATGCCGAGAGTTTAACTTAATCCTTATTTTAGGTATTAAAATATATTTTGTGGTGAAAATATAAGGTGGAGCCATTAATGGCGCTAGTCCCGTCGATAACCTTTAACCCCCCATTAACCAGCCTCACTTTCGGCACATTTATAATCAGAGCTTTTTCTAATCCATACTTTAGGGGTTCAGGTATTCTTGACTGGTGGTATACCGGTGAGATACAGTCTAAATGACTCTTATATAGTCTTGGTCTACAAATAACTTATCAACACACTGACGTAATGACACCATTACGTATGTCTCCCTTATATATATATATATATATATATATATATATATATATATTATATATATATATATATATATATATATATATATATATATATATATATATGGCTGTCTCTTCTGAGGGTAAACAGTAGTGTCTGTTATTATGTGAAGACAAAAAACAGTCAGAAATAATTCACAACTCACCCACAATTCAATGAGGAAAATTTATTCTTCGTTTCAGTCTTTCCTGAAGTATTATTAAGTTTAGGAAGAGGAAGAAGAAGAAGTAGTAATAGTAATAGTATTTTATTTTAATTATTAATCCGAGGGTTAGTAACCCAGGATTGCCAAATCAAGTCATGCCATCAGACTGGCTCATTTCCATTGGTGTCCTTTAATCTTCTCCACCCCCAGGATGCGACCCCACACCAGTTAGGTAACACCCAGGTACCTACTTTTTGCTAGGTGTCCGGGGCCCAGACTGTTCAACAGCCTCTTACCAGGCATAAAGGGAATTACTAATAAACCACTGACTGCCTTCAAGAGGAAGCTGGACAGATACCTAAAGTCAGTACCCGATCAAGCGGGCTGTGGTTCGTACGTTGGACTTCGTGTGGCCAGCAGTAACAGCCTGATTGATCAGGTCCTGATCCACCGCGAGGCCTGGTCAAGGACTGGGCCGCAGGGGGGTTGACCCCCGGAACACTCTCCAAGTAGACTCCAGGTAGTTGAACAAGGGTAGCAGGTGTAAGGAACATGCCCAATGTTTCACTCGTCCAGGGACCCAACCCTGTCCCCTTAGTGTTTGAGCTGAGGCCGTTACCAATTGAGCCACGAGGATTGCCTATCGACTACAGTCGTGACTTGATGATGGTCCATTTCAACTCGAAATTGAGTTAGTTGTAAATTGTCCCAGCCACGGTGTTGTGGGCAACATTTCGAGCTTAATCAAACCTAATAAGAGAAAAACACTGCGCGAAACGTTCTCTGTTGACATCTTTTTCAGTAATTTTTTATATACATTTGAATACAATAAAATTTATTCCTTTCACCACTCCAAATACAACTGAGGATCAGCTTAATTAAATATTCGCTGATTGTTAATTTGAAGTCGAATCGACTGATCGTAAACAATTTAAGGTCGCAATTGACATGTAATCTAACAACAACTTTTTAAGGGCTTAAAGAAACTCAGTGTACACAGTGTTGATACACAGTTCTCGAGGCATATTCATTAAGATACAATACACTTTTCAGTGTATAAATTCAGATACGCACCTCACTGAGTAAATATACGGAAATACACACGTATTGGTGTATATACAGTGAGATACACACCTCTCGGTGTAAATATGTTGAGATACACACGTATTGGTGTATATACAGTGATATATACATATATGAGACACACACACACACACACACACACACACATATATATATATATATATATATATATATATATATATATATATATATATATATACTGAGATATATACTTCTGGTGGATACCTATTTACCGCTTGGCGAAGGACAACAGGTGTTGGGAGCCCCACCCATGCTTCTTTCCACTCCTTAACATTAATAAACAAAAGATCAGATTGTTTTATTTGTAAAATTTAATTTTTCAAACTTGACATCGTTAAGGGACGGCTGCGGCAATTCCTTATAGTCCCGTTAGACTCACTTGCTATGGGTTTTAACCCCACCCATAACGTGGTTTCGTGTGCACTTTGCTAAACCCATGAGGGTTATACAGCCCATGGGAAATTGGAATTAATACGGTTTTGATCTGAGCAAGCTAAGGGTTTGCTTTCTTGGGATCAAGAGGCCATTATCAGCATCAAGGGGGGAGGGTTTGCTTTCTTGGGATCAAGAGGCCATCATCAGCATCAAGGGGGGAGGGTTTGCTTTCTTGGGATCAAGAGGCCTTCATCAGCATCAAGGGGGAGGGTTTGCTTTCTTGGGATCAAGAGGCCTTCATCAGCATCAAGGGGGGGGTTTGCTTTCTTGGGATCAAGAGGCCTTCATCAGCATCAAGGGGGAGGGTTTGCTTTCTTGGGATCAAGAGGCCTTCATCAGCATCAAGGGGGGAGGGTTTGCTTTCTTGGGATCAAGAGGCCTTCATCAGCATCAAGGGGGAGGGTTTGCTTTCTTGGGATCAAGATGCCTTCATCAGCATCAAGGGGAGGGTTTGCTTTCTTGGGATCAAGAGGCCTTCATCAGCATCAAGGGGGAGGGTTTGCTTTCTTGGGATCAAGAGGCCTTCATCAGCATCAAGGTAGTTTGTTTTGATCAAGAGGTTCATCAGTCAGGAGGTTTGCTTTCTTGGGATCAAGAGGCCTTCATCAGCATCAAGGGGAGGGTTTGCTTTCTTGGGATCAAGAGGCCTTCATCAGCATCAAGGGGGGAGGGTTTGCTTTCTTGGGATCAAGAGGCCTTCATCAGCATCAAGGGGAGGGTTTGCTTTCTTGGGATCAAGAGGCCTTCATCAGCATCAAGGGAGGGTTTGCTTTCTTGGGATCAAGAGGCCTTCATCAGCATCAAGGGGAGGGTTTGCTTTCTTGGGATCAAGAGGCCTTTATCAGCATCAAGGGGAGGGTTTGCTTTCTTGGGATCAAGAGGCCTTCATCAGCATCAAGGGGGGAGGGTTTGCATTCTTGGGATCAAGAAGCCTTCATCAGCATCAAGGGAAGGGATTGCTTTCTTAGGATCAAGAGGCCATCATCAACATCAAGGGGGAAAGAGAGACCATCCTAGACAAATGGCGTGGATCATTTGTGCAAAATTGAGGGCTGCAGTTATCAAGGCTCAACCTCGACACCTTGCAGCCATGCCTCACGCCTCAATGATCTCATCTCACTAAAAGCCTCAGCTCATTTTCCTCCCAGTCAGCTTCTCCCCGCGGCTCCATGTTTCCCAGGAATATCCACAGGACTCTGAGGGAACACTGCTTGAGGTTCCGCCATGTTCATATCTGTGCAATCTGCTCGCAGATGATGCTATTGAGGAATTAGTGTGCCAGTAAGAGAGAGAGAAGGATTTAGCGTTTAGTGCTTTTTAAAGAACACTACTACTACAACTACTGTTAATACTACAACTACTACTGTAACAACTACTACTATTACTTCTTCTAGTACTACTACTACTACTACTAAGAATAATAATAATGACAATAAAATAGTAATAGTAATAATAACATCAATAATAATAATAGTAATAATAATTAAAATATTCCTTGTGCTTAGCAATGAATATATGATGTATTTTAATTTGTCTTAACTTTAATCAATTTTTGCTTTATATTTTATGTTAAAGTAGTTCTCTTAAAATAAATAATCATGCATTTGCATGGTTGTCCTTGTTCCAGGAAACTGTTGCTGCCAGCAAAGGAAATTTCAACACATTATGGAAAATGGTCGAAATGAAATTGATGAAAGGCTAATTATTAGAAACTGTATTTTTGGGGGTCTAAAATAGACTAACCTACTTGACATGATTCCTTAAGGGAGTAAATTCGTTCGGTAATGGCACTTGAGCAGCCTTCTGGGATGAATTATGCTCGTTACTCGGGGGTCCAGTGTATATATATATATATATATATATATATATATATATATATATATTTATTAACACATCGGCCGATTCCCACCAAGGCAGGGTTTCCTGAAAAAGAAAAACTTTCATCATCATTCACTCCATCACTGTCTTGCCAGAGGGGTGCTTTACACTACAGTTATAAAACTGCAACATTAACACCCCTCCTCTATATATATATATATATATATATATATATATGTATACACACACTTGGAGTTACTCAACAAGAACAAATTTTAGACTTGTTCAGACTACGTATTCTCATGCTATTGCTTGGGGGAAAAAAAATATTGAAAATTGGTACCTATGCGGTACAGTAATAATACTAACCTTCTTCTAGATAAATTATATTAGCTAGGGAATAGGGAAGTTTGAAGACGATCAGAAGAGGTTTTCTCGAGTTATCGCAAAGAAATCAGTGTCACATTTTGGGCTATAAATCTGGCGAAAAAGGAACCTGCACTCTCAGTAAAAGTCTGAACCTTCCTGTAGGTATAATACAGCTGTGGTGAAAGTTTGAAGCCGACCAGGAGAGGCGTTCTCAAGATATGAACGAAAACTTTGGATAAAGTAGAGAACGAATTCAGACGATAAACCAAACCACGGGTGGGATTAGAACCCGGGATCAGAGAGTCTCATAACTCCAGACCGTCGCGTTAGCCACTGGGCCAGCTAGCTTCAATAGCTGGCCCAATGGCTAACGCGACGGTCTGGAGTTTTGAGACTCTCTGATCGAGGGTTCTAACCCCTCCCGTGGTATGGTTTGTTTGCAATCGTGTCATTACAATTTCGTGAGTCAAGTCAGACGATAACTATGTAGTAGGTATATTTTGACGTTTCAGAGCGTTTTGAAACATTTTCTGACGTGTGTAATTTTCTCTACATACTATCCATATAATACGAGAATTAAATTCTTTTTTAAGTAGACATCCCTAAATTCTTTGTTTTCGATGGAGAACTAATAATAATATATTTAACCTTCAAATTTCAGAGCCTACAGTGGTGTTTTTTCCCTGAATGGAATAAAAGCTTAGAATACAGAGAGGGGGGCGGGAATGTGTCTGGCATATGGTATAGATGCGAGGGTCAGCGGGCGGGCCAGTGGCGAATATTTTAAGAGGTCACAGGTGGGCTAAGACGAGGGTCAAGGAGGGAGAAGAATCACTCACACACACACACACACACACACACACACACACACACACACACCACACACCTGATAACACCAAACACCATCTCAATGGGAGTTCCTTTTTTCCCCCGCCAGTCCACGCTCTCTCTCTTATCTGGTCCCCCCTTTTTCCCCCACTTCTCCCCTCCCCTCCCCCACTTCTTGTTATCTTCCCACCTTCCCCACTTCCTCCTCCCCTCCTCTCCCCTCTCCCCAACCCCGCAACCTTCATTTCTTGTCTTTGATAATATATCTTACGACCCTTCCTAACTGTTTATTTCACATCGCTATGATGTATTCCCGTCGCTTGGCTTTATTTCCCATCGCTATGATGTATTTCGTTTATTTTCCATATTTCATTTATCTCTCATCTTGGATTTATTTGCACTCTCTGACTTATCTCTTATCTTTGATTTGATTTATTTGTGGTTGAAGGGGTCGAGTCACAGCTCCGGGCTAGGTCCACTCTCTCCCTGCTTTATCGTATTTCTTCTTAAAGCTATGTTTGGATCCTGCCTCCACTACATCACTCTCCAGATTATTCCACTTCCTGACAACTCTATGACTGAAGAAATACTTCCTGACATCAGTGTGACTCATCTGAGTTTTCGACTTCCAGTTGTGACCCCTTATTGCTGTGTCACATCTCTGAAACATTCTGTCCCTCTCCACATTGTCTATTCCTCTCAGCATTTCATATGTCGTATATGTAAATGTGTGTGTGTGTGTGTGTGTGTGTGTGTGTTGTGTGTGTATGTGCGTGTGTGTGTGTGTGTAAGTTTATGAGTATCTCACAATCGTGAGGTAGAGTGTTAATGTTGATATTGTTAAGCACACATGTAGGATTATTTACGTGTTTCTAGAGACAGTAGTGTTTGCTCCTGTGTCTATAACCATAACATAGCAGGAACAACATGAGTGCCAACACTGACCCCTGAGGGAGCCCAGCTGGTTACTTCCACAGCTAAATTCTTTGCTAATCATCGAGGCTCTTTTTCTATTGTTCTGGTCGTCCTTTATCCATTCGTATACCTCCTTTGTTATTTTGACATTGTTTTTTTCCGGTATGTTCATTGGTCTTCTCTTCGGGGCCACATCAAAGGAATGTTTGCATTCCAAGAATTCTCTTTCCTGTTTGATCTGTGTGTGTGTGTGTGTGTGTGTGTGTGTGTGTGTGTGTGTGTGTCTTCACGCAGGGAGTCAGTAGCGATACTCTTCGGTAGGTTGGTTGGTTAGCTAGGTTTACAACCTATCTACTACACGACAGTCATGAAGGCTGTATGTCTCCCATTCACAGTCAACACCTCTCTGTATGTTATTATTATTATTATTATTATTATTATTATTATTATTATTATTATTATTATTATTATTATTATTATTATTATTATTATTATTATGATTATCATCGTTATTATTTTCTGTTGTTATCTTAAATGTTATTAAAATTATTGTTAATATTGATATTTTATTGGATTATTATTATTATTATTATTATTATTATTATTATTATTATTATTATTATTATTATTATTATTATTATTATTATTATTATTATTATTATTATTGTTATGAATACAGATTTTAGAATATATTCTTTCTATATTCAAGGATCCCTTGTATTAGTCTCATGCCATCATCTAACTATATATTAATTAATTACACAATATGGTCACAAGAACATTATCTATTAATATTTCGTTAATGAGAATATCAACAAGGATATATTCTCAGTGGCCACTTTATTAGGTACGCCCTTCATTCACTGGGTAGGGGCTTTTCTTTGCCCCCAGAACGGCCTGAATTCTTCGTGGCATGGATGCAACAAGGTGCTGGAAATATTCCTTAGAGATTCTGGTTCATGTTAACATGATAGCATCACGCAGTTGTTGCAGATTTGTCGGCTGTACATTCATGCTGCGAATCTTCCGTTTGCACTACATCCCAAAGGTGCTCTATTGGATTAAGATCTAGTGACTGTGGAGGCCATTGGCCATCAGCAGTTTATAAGTTACTCTGTAACTCTAGAGATCGGCAGTTTATAGTTACTCTGTAACTCTAGAGATCGGCAGTTTATAAGTTACTCTGTAACTCTAGAGATCAGCAGTTTATAAGTTACTCTGTAACTCTAGAGATCGGCAGTTTATAGTTACTCTGTAACTCTAGAGATCATCAGTTTATAAGTTACTCTGTAACTCTAGAGATCAGCAGTTTATAGTTACTTTGTAACTCTAGAGATCAGCAGTTTATAGTTACTCTGTAACTCTAGAGATCGGCAGTTTATAAGTTACTCTAACTCTAGAGATCAGCAGTTTATAAGTTACTCTGTAACTCTAGAGATCAGCAGTTTATAAGTTACTATGTAACTCTAGAGATCAGCAGTTTATAAGTTACTCTGTAACTCTAGAGATCAGCAGTTTATTAGTTGCTCTGTAACTCTAGAGATCAGCAGTTTATAAGTTACTCTGTAACTCTAGAGATCAGCAGTTTATAAGTTGCTCTGTAACTCTGTAACACCAACAATTATTCCACGGTTAAAGTCACTTAGATTACAATTCTTCTACATTCTGATGTTCAGTCTGAACAAGAACTGAACCTCTTGACCATGTCTGCATGATTTTAGGTTGTGAGGTGCTGCCAAGTGATCGGCTGATTGGATGTTTGCATTAACGAGGTGTACAAGTGTACCTAATAAAGTGGCCACTGAGTGTATATACAGCGCGAGTTGTGTATTATCAGTGTATATAATAATAATAATAAATTATAATAATAATAATAAAAATAAATAATAATAACAGTAATAATAATAAATAATAATAATAATAAAAATAAATAATAATAATAATAATAATAACAGTAATAATAATAAATAATAATAATAATAAAATAATAATAATAAAAAAATAATAATAATAAAATAAATTATAATAATAATAATAATGATTTCTAGCCACAGGTTAAACTGAGTTACGTGTTCAGACTTCATAAAACTGAAACACGCTGAGTTTTACGTTGAAAAAAAAAATTATGAATTTTTTTAACCGTTTTGAGAGTCTAGCATTTTGCCCCAAAAAAACTTTTTTTTCACCCCATAATATACATATATTGCGGAAATACACTAAAACTTGTGACACTTTTCAAAATATAGTCTGAACATTGTCACGTCATTATATATATATATATATATATATATATATATATATATATATATATATATATATATATATTTTTTTTTTTTTTTTTTTTTTTTTTTTTCAACAAGTCGGCCGTCTCCCACCGAGGCAGGGTGACCCAAAAGAAAGAAAATCCCCAAAAAGAAAAAACTTTCATCATCATTCAACACTTTCACCACACCCATACATAATCACTGTCTTTGCAGAGGAGCTCAGATACGACAGCTGAGAAAAGTCCCTCCCAGCTGTCACTATCTCAGACCCCTCCTTTAAAGTGCAGGCATTGTACTTCCATTTCCAGGACTCAAGTCCAACTAAATCAATTAACTGGTTTCCCTGAATCCCTTCACACAATGTTACCCTGCTCACACTCCAACAGATCGTCATGTCCCAAAAACCATTCGTCTCCATTCACTCCTATCTAACACGCTCACACATGCCCTCTGGAAGTCCAAGCCCCTCGCCCACAAAACCTCCTTTACCCCTTCCCTCCAACCTTTTCTAGGACGACCCTACCCGCCTTCCTTCCCCTACAGATTTATACGCTCTCCAAGTCATTCTACTTTGATCCATTCTCTCTAAATGACCAAACCACCTCAACAACCCCTCTTCAGCCCTCTGACAAATACTTTTAGTAACTCCACACCTTCTCCTAATTTCCACATTCCGAATTTTCTGCATAATATTTACACCACATTGCCCTTAGACAGGACATCTCCACTGCCTCCAGCCTCCTCCTCGCTGCAGCATTTGCAACCCATGCTTCACACCCATATAAGAGTGTTGGTACCACTATACTTTCGTACATTCCTTCTTTGCCTCCATGGATAACATTTTTGTCTCCACAGATACCTCAATGCACCACTCACCTTTTTCCTTCATCAATTCTATGGTTAACCTCATCCTTCATAAACCCATCCGCTGACACATCAACTCCCAAATATCTGAAAACATTTACTTCTTCCATAATCCCTCTCCAATGTGATATCCAATTTTCTTTATTTAAATCGTTTGATACCCTCATCACCTTACTCTTATCTATGTTCACTTTTAACTTTCTACCTTTACACACTCTCCCAAACTCGTCCACTAACCTTTGCAACTTTTCTTTAGAATCTCCCATAAGCACAGTATCATCAGCAAAAAGTAACTGTGTCAACTCCCATTTGCATTTAATTCTCCATAATTTAATCCCACCCCTCTCCCCAACACCTAGCTTATTATATATATATATATATATATATATATATATATATATATATATATATATATATATATATATATATATATTAGAGCTGCCCTCCATTTACAACTACTCTGATTATCTTTCGTTTCTCCAGGTGTTTCATGACCTCCCTCTCCATGAATATAATAATAATAATGATTATAATAATATAATAATAATGATTATAATAATATAATTATAATGATTATGATAATATATTAATAATGAATATAATATAATAATAATAATAATTAGGTATAACTATCTAAAACAGATATTTACTTGGTCTTTACATTATAGCACCAGAAAAGCGGAATAGAAATGTTTGGTAACGTTTGAGTATAACATCAGCAGGAAATGACTTGAAATATGTGATAATGTTAGAATATTATGTTTCCAGGGAATGATAGAAAGCTTTAGTCACGTTAAATAATAATATTTTCAATGGGTATTAAGGTTAGTAGGAAATTTCGATTTCCTGAGGTCATTAAGGTTAAGAGGATGGAGAATGTTTGCTGGTGTTTAAGCTTCCTAATGTATGAGCATTAAAGCATTAAGGCTGAAAGTTGGAATTAAATGCTGGGTTGGCATTTGATCTGCTCTGTGGCCGTTTCTAACACCGTCACCAGTGTCGTTGGATCCTTTGCAATTATGTATGTTTCACGGAACAGCCCTGCACAGAGAGAGAGATTGTGTGGATGTGTTATTTATATTATTTCTTTGTCTAATGACTCTTCTTTTTAACACTGTCCAATCTGGAGACTAAGAGCTTTTGCCTTACCTCAGCTCTCTTATAGGCTAAGAGCTCTTTATCCTTCCTCAGTTCTCTTACAGGCTAAGAGCTCTTTGTCCTGGCTCAGCTCTCTTACAGGTTAAGAGCTCTTTGTCCTGCCTCAGCTCTCTTACAGGCTAAGAGCTCTTTGTCCTGGCTCAGCTCTCTTACAGGCTAAGAGCTCTTTGTCCTGCCTCAGCTCTCTTACAGGCTAAGAGCTCTTTGTCCTGCCTCAGCTCTCTTACAGGTTAAGAGCTCTTTGTCCTGGCTCAGCTCTCTTACAGGCTAAGAGCTCTTTGTCCTGGCTCAGCTCTCTTACAGGCTAAGAGCTCTTTGTCCTGCCTCAGCTCTCTTACAGGCTAAGAGCTCTTTGTCCTGGCTCAGCTCTCTTACAGGCTAAGAGCTCTTTGTCCTGGCTCAGCTCTCTTACAGGCTAAGAGCTCTTTGTCCTGCCTCAGCTCGCTCACAACCTAAGAGCTGTTATTCTACTTCATCTCACTCATAGGCTAAGAGCTATTATCCTACCTCAGCTCACTCATAGGCTAAGAGCTGTTATCCAACATCAGCTCACAGACTAAGAGCTGTTATCCTACTTCAGCTTACAGGCTAAGACCTGTTATCCTACCTCAGCTCACAGGGTAAGCTGTTATCCTACCTTAGATCACAGGCTAAGAGCTGTTATCCAATCTAAGCTCACAGGATAAAACTTATTTCACTACTTCACCTTATGTTACTAGCTGTTAGCTTCGACTGGTATTCCTAAAATCTGTAGAATCACAAAAAAGTTAGATATATATGGTTAAATTTTTTTAACGTACTTAGACATAGTTAGACGTACTGAGACATAAATATTTTGGCCCCATATCGAATCGTCTTAAGATGATTCTAGATAGACAACTTATCTATCTCGTCATTAGCAGACATTGTATCGAGCCTCCACCGCTCCTTACGCTGAAGGACGCACACGGGTTGAGCACTTTACGTAGCAAAAAAGAGAAGAGATTCATCGTCGGGGATGGTAATGGGCCACACCCAGTTTCACTTGAGCGCTGTCAAAGACTGCAAGATTAATGACCAGTTACTTGTACGGTCACAGTCTTCCCTCCTTCCGTGAGACCAGCATCCACACTCTCATCTCTCAATCAATCACCTTGCAGACGTGAAGACAACACACACCTTGCAGACATGAAGACACACACTCCTTGCAGACGTGAAGACAACACACACCTTGCAGACGTGAAGACAACACTCACCTTGCAGACGTGAAGACGACACACTCCTTGCAGACGTGAAGACAACACACACCTTGCAGACGTGAAGACGACACACAGCTTGCAGACGTGAAGACAACACACACCATGCAGACGTGAAGACAACACACACCTTGCAGACGTGAAGACAACACACACCTTGCAGACGTGAAGACAACACACACCTTGCAGACGTGAAGACAACACACACCTTGCAGACGTGAAGACAACACACACCTTGCAGACGTGAAGACAACACACACCTTGCAGACGTGAAGACAACACACTCCTTGCAGACGTGAAGACAACACACTCCTTGCAGACGTGAAGACAACACACACCTTGCAGACGTGAAGACAACACACTCCTTGCAGACGTGAAGACGACACACTCCTTGCAGACGTGAAGACAACACACACCTTGCAGACGTGAAGACAACACACTCCTTGCAGACGTGAAGACAACACACTCCTTGCAGACGTGAAGACAACACACATCTTGCAGACGTGAAGACAACACACACCTTGCAGACGTGAAGACAACACACTCCTTGCAGACGTAAGGACAACACACTCCTTGCAGACGTGAAGACAACACACTCCTTGCAGACGTGAAGACAACACACACCTTGCAGACGTGAAGACAACACACACCTTGCAGACGTGAAGACGACACACACCTTGCAGACGTGAAGACAACACACACCTTGCAGACGTGAAGACAACACACACCTTGCAGACGTGAAGACAACACACACCTTGCAGACGTGAAGACAACACACACCTTGAAGACGTGAAGACGACACATACCTTGCAGACGTGAAGACAACACACTCCTTGCAGACGTGAAGACGACACACACCTTGCAGACGTGAAGACGACACACACCTTGCAGACGTGAAGACAACACACACCTTGCAGACGTGAAGACAACACACACCTTGCAGACGTGAAGACAACACACACCTTGCAGACGTGAAGACGACACACACCTTGCAGACGTGAAGACAACACACACCTTGCAGACGTGAAGACGACACACACCTTGCAGACGTGAAGACGACACACACCTTGCAGACGTGAAGACAACACACACCTTGCAGACGTGAAGACAACACACACCTTGCAGACGTGAAGACAACACACACCTTGCAGACGTGAAGACGACACACACCTTGCAGACGTGAAGACAACACACACCTTGCAGACGTGAAGACGACACATACCTTGCAGACGTGAAGACAACACACTCCATGCAGACGTGAAGACAACACACTCCTTGCAGACGTGAAGACAACACACTCCTTTCAGACGTGAAGACAACACACACCTTGCAGACGTGAAGACAACACACACCTTGCAGACGTGAAGACGACACACACCTTGCAGACGTGAAGACGACACACACCTTGCAGACGTGAAGACAACACACACCTTGCAGACGTGAAGACAACACACACCTTGCAGACGTGAAGACAACACACATCTTGCAGACGTGAAGACGACACACACCTTGCAGACGTGAAGACAACACACATCTTGCAGACGTGAAGACAACACACACCTTGCAGACGTGAAGACGACACACACCTTGCAGACGTGAAGACAACACACACCTTGCAGACGTGAAGATAACACACACCTTGCAGATGTGAAGACAACACACACCTTGCAGACGTGAAGACAACACACATCTTGCAGACGTGAAGACGACACACACCTTGCAGACGTGAAGACGACACACACCTTGCAGACGTGAAGACAACACACACCTTGCAGACGTGAAGACAACACACACCTTGCAGACGTGAAGACGACACACACCTTGCAGACGTGAAGACGACACACACCTTGCAGACGTGAAGAAAACACACATCTTGCAGACGTGAAGACGACACACACCTTGCAGACGTGAAGACAACACACACCTTGCAGACGTGAAGATAACACTCAGAGATGAGTGTTTTGCTGTGTCTAGAGCCTTATGTTCACAAAAACACGATTAAGAGAGAGGAACCTCATGTCGACGGGATAACAGGATAACAACAGCGTTTTCCTATAAAGATAGCTGAGGTAGGATAACAGCTTTTAGCCTGTAAATGAACTGAAGTATATCTCTCAGGATGGAGTCATCAAGAGGTGCTTGTATATACATCAAGAACTGTGAATCTCTCAGTGTATATACATCAAGAACTGTGAATCTCTCAGCTTATATACATCAAGAACTGTGAATCTCTCAGTGTATATACACCAAGAACTGTGAATCTCTCAGTGTATATACACCAAGAACTGTGAATCTCTCAGTGTATATACACCTAGAACTGTTAGTGAATCTCTCAGCGTATATACACCAAGAACTGTGAATCTCTCAGCGTATATACACCAAGAACTGTGAATCTATCAGCGTATATACACCAAGAACTATGAATCTATCAGTGTATATACACCAAGAACTGTGAATCTCTCAGCGTATATACATCAAGAACTGTGAATCTCTCAGCGTATATACAACAAGAACTGTGAATCTCTCAGCGTATATACATCAAGAACTGTGAATCTCTCAGCGTATATACATCAAGAACTGTGAATCTCTCAGCGTATATACATCAAGAACTGTGAATCTCTCAGCGTATATACATCAAGAACTGTGAATCTCTCAGCGTATATACATCAAGAACTGTGAATCTCTCAGCGTATATACACCAAGAACTGTGAATCTCTCAGCGTATATACATCAAGAACTGTGAATCTCTCAGCGTATATACACCAAGAACTGTGAATCTATCAGCGTATATACACCAAGAACTGTGAATCTCTCAGCGTATATACACCAAGAACTGTGAATCTCTCAGCGTATATACACCAAGAACTGTGAGTGAATCTTTCAGCGTATATACACCAAGAACTGTGAATCTCTCAGTGTATATACACCAAGAACTGAATCTCTCAGTGTATATACACCAAGAACTGTGAGTGAATCTCTCAGCGTATATACACCAAGAACTGTGAATCTCTCAGTGTCTATACACCAAGAACTGTGAATATATCTGCGTATATACACCAAGAACTGTGAATATATCTGCGTATATACACCAAGAACTGTGAATATATCAGTGTATATATACCAAGAACTGTGAATCTATCAGCGTATATACATCAAGAACTGTGAGTTTCTCACCAAGAGGTATGTATGCACCAAGAGGTATGTATACCTCAGCGTATATACACAAAGAGGTGTAAATAACACACTGTACAAACACTGAGGTTCATTTTACCAATTCGATAGTCATTAAAGTATATTCTTGATATTAGTGTACCAATCCACACAAGAATAGCCTGGTTGATCAGGACAGTACCAGACAAGCCTGGCTCATGGCTAGGGTGTAGGAGTATAGGAAAATCTTGAAACAGGTGACAGGTATCCTTTTAATCAACGTCAGTATATCAATTCGGCTAAGAACGTCATATGTGTGACTTTTACACTCAAGAGTGAACACAAACTAACAGCGGGTGTTCGTTCCCTCTTCTTTCAACTCTTAAGTCTTGTTGGAGTTATTTGCGTTATTGTACGTTAAAAGTAGTTAAATTTTCCTTATAGGCAATAATCTAACTTAAACCCAAGCTAACCTAGAAGTAAGTTTATTTAGACACTGGTACACAATTATCATACATAGTGTAAATTACCTAGGATAACTTAGCCTAACCTAAACTATATAACCTAACTTATCTAAGTTAACCTGAGCTAACCTAACCTGACCAAACCTACCCTAACGTAGCCTAACCTAACCAAACTTAACCTAACCCTAACCTAACCTAACCTAACTTAAACTAACCTTACCTAACCTAACCAAACCTAACCTAACCTAACCTAACCAAACCTAACCTAACCTAACTTAAACTAACCTAATCTAAGCTAACCCAACCTAACCTAACCTGACCAAACCTACCCTAACCTAGCCTAACCTAACCTAACCTAACTTAACCTAACCTAACCTAGCCTAACATAATATAACTTAACCTAACCTAGCCTAAATAAATTACACTGAGAAATTTGCTTGTAATCATATGTAAAAAAAAATCATTATTTGCTTTAGAAAAGTACCTTTGATACCTTGATGGGTTCCAAGAGTACCTTTGATACCTTGATGGGTTCCAAGAGTTCATTTGATACCTTGTTGGGTTCCAAGAGTACCTTTGATATCTTGATGAGTTAAAAGAGTACCTTTCATACCTTGATGGGTTCCAAGAGTACCTTTGATACCTTGATGGGTTCCAAGAGTACCTTTGATACCTTGTTGGGTTCCAAGAGTATCTTTGATACCTTGATGGGTTCCAAGAGTACCTTTGATTCCTTGTTGGGTTCCAAGAGTATCTTTGATACCTTGATGGGTTCCAAGAGTACCTTTGATACCTTGTTGGGTTCCAAGAGTATCTTTGATACCTTGATGGGTTGCAAGAGTACCTTTTATACCTTGTTGGGTTCCAAGAGTATCTTTGATACCTTGATGGATTCCAAGAGTACCTTTGATACCTTGTTGGGTTCCAAGAGTATCTTTGATACCTTGATGGGTTCCAAGAGTACCTTTGATACCTTGTTGGGTTCCAAGAGTATCTTTGATACCTTGATGGGTTCCAAGAGTACCTTTGATACCTTGTTGGATTCCAAGAGTACCTTTGATACCTTGTTGGGTTCCAAGAGTATCTTTGATACCTTGATGGGTTCCAAGAGTACCTTTGATACCTTGTTGGATTCCAAGAGTACCTTTGATACCTTGATGGGTTCCAAGAGTACCTTTGATACCTTGATGGGTTCCAAGAGTACCTTTGATACCTTGATGGGTTCCAAGAGTACCTTTGATACCTTGATGGGTTCCAAGAGTACCTTTGATACCTTGATGGGTTCCAAGAGTACCTTTGATACCTTGATGGGTTCCAAGAGTACCTTTGATACCTTGATGGGTTCCAAGAGTACCTTTGATACCTTTCTGTCATTACGGTTTTACCCGCGTTGAAAAGTTCCCACTGAAACTATCAGTTCTTAATGTCTTATTTCCTCACTGAAACTACCAGTTCTTAACATGTCTTATTAAAGTCTCAGTGTTTTTGTTGACGACTGATTCAGACGTCAACAAACACAGTCCTTCTGACTAATGAAATATTTCAGCTGACCTTTCCCAGTTTATTTCTTATTTGGTTTGAGCCTTAATATGTCTCTGCAGCGTTTTTGTGCCACCCATACGACTTTAGCGCTTGTTTTAGTATATTATAATACTACTACTAATAATAATAAATATAATATCACCACTAATTTTCCTGCTACTACTACTAATCCTTTGCTATTACTACTAGTACTACAACGTCTACTATTATTACTATACTGCTACTATTACTACTACTTTACTACAACTAGTACTACTATTTTACTACTACTATTACTACTACTACTTTTACTAGCACTAATAATACTTCTACTATTACTACTACTACTACTACTAATAATAAAAATAATATTATTATTACTATTATTAATTATTATAATAATAATATTATTATTATTTTTATTATTATTATTATTATTATTATTAATGTTCTCTTTTTTCTGGTGTCTTTTTTCTGTCTCATAAACACGCTGGATAACAGGTATATCTAACTACTTCTACTTACACGTAGGTCACACTACACAGGCATGCACATGCATATATATACATACACACATCTAGGTTTTTCTTCTTTTTTCTTAATAGCTCTTGTTCTTTTTATTTCCTCTATTCTCCATGGGGAAGTGGAAAAGAATCTTTCCTCCGTAAGCCATGCGTGTCGTATGAGGCGACTAAAATGCCGGGACCAATGGGCTAGTAACCCCTTCTCCTGTACACATTTACTAAAAAAGAGAAGAAGAAAAACTATATAAAACTGGAATGTTTGAATGTGCGTGGATGTAGTGCGGATGATAAGAAAGAGATGATTGCCGATGTTATGAATGAAAAGAAGTTGGATGTCCTGGCCTTAAGCGAAACAAAGCTGAAGGGGGTAGGCGAGTTTCAGTGGGGAGAAATAAATGGGATTAAGTCAGGAGTATCTGAGAGAGTTAGAGCTAAGGAAGGGGTAACAATAATGTTGAAGGATCAGTTATGGAAGGAGAAGAGGGAATATAAATGTATAAATTCAAGGATTATGTGGATTAAAATAAGGGTTGGATGCGAAAAGTGGGTCATAATAAGCGTGTATGCACCTGGAGAAGAGAGGAGTGTAGAGGAGAGAGATTTTGGGAGATGTTAAGCGAATGTATAGGAACTTTTGAACCAAATGAGAGAGTAATTGTGGTAGGGGACCTAAATGCTAAAGTGGGAGAAACATGCAGAGAGGGTGTGGTAGGTAAGTTTGGGGTGCCAGGTGTAAATGATAATGGGAGCCCTTTGATTGAACTTTGTATAGAAAGGGGTTTAGTTATAGGTAATACATATTTTAAGAAAAATAGGATAAATAAGTATACAAGATATGATGTAAGGCGTAATGACAGTAGTTTGTTGGACTACGTATTGGTAGATAAAAGACTGTTGAGTAGACTTCAGGATGTACATGTTTATAGAGGGGCCACAGATATATCAGATCACTTTTTATTTGTAGCTAAAGTATGAGTAAAAGGTAGATGAGATACAAGGAAAATAGAAGCAGTAAGTAAGAGAGAGGTGAAAGTTTATAAACTAAAAGAGGAGGCAGTTAGGGTAAGATATAAACAACTATTGGAGGATAGATGGGCTAGTGAAAGTGTATGCAATGGGGTCGAAGATGTATGGAGTAGATTTAAGAATGTAATGTTAGAGTGTTCAGCAGAAGTTTGTGGTTACAGACGAGTGGGTGCGGGAGGGAAGAAGAGCGATTGGTGGAATGATGATGTAAAGAGAGTAGTAAGGGAGAAAGGTTAGCATATGAGAGGTTTTTACAAAGTAGAAGTGATGCAAGGAGGGAAGAGTATATGGAGAGAAAAAGAGAGGTTAAGAGAATGGTGAAGCAATGTAAAAAGAGAGCAGAAAGAGTGGGTGAGATGTTATCAACAAATTTTTTTGAAAATAAGAAAAAGTTTTGGAGTGAGATTAATAAGTTGAGGAAGCCTAGGGAACGAATGAATTTCGCAGTTAAAAATAGGAGAGGAGAGTTATTAAATGAAGAGTTAGAGGTATCGGGAAGATGGAGGGAATATTTTGAGGAATTGTTAAATGTTGATGAAGAGAGAACGCAGCAGCAGCCAGGAGCTAAGGCTTGAGCCGTGTAGCCATATACACTCCAATACACACACACACACACACACACACACACACACACACACACACACACACACACACACACTCACATTCACACAATTTAATAAATTACGGCAGCGTCAGAGTCAAATATAATTATCCTCCTCATTAAATCCTCATGGAATCTCGTTTAAAGCCTCAAATCCATCAACCAACGTATTTTTTTTTTATTTCCATTTGAACATGTAGTTATTTTTAGAAAAAATGTGGGTAATTCCACTTTTGTTTAGTTCCTAGTCAATGTGTTTGGTTGATGTTGCTGCCCTTGTGTTTGTTGATGTTCTGTTCTGTGTGTTTTTTTGTCTCTGCTGTTTGTTGTTTGTTGATGATGTGCTGTTGTTGGTATTGTTGATGCTTCTGTTCTTGTTCTGTTATGATGATGTGGTTGTCTGACTGCTGTTGTTGTTCTTGTTGATGCTGCTGCTGCTGTTGTTCTTGTTGATGATGCTGCTGTTGTTGTTCTTGTTGATGATGATGCTGTTGTTGTTCTTGTTGATGCTGCTGCTGTTGTTGTTCTTGTTGATGATGATGCTGTTGTTGTTCTTGTTGATGCTGATGCTGTTGTTGTTCTTGTTGATGATGTTGCTGTTGTTGTTCTTGTTGATGTCTGCTGCTTTTTGTTTTGTTGATTTTGGATCTGTTTTGTTTTGTTGATGATAATTCTGCTGTTGTTCTTTTATTGTCTGTTGATGTTTGTGATGATGCTGCTTCTCTTGTTGTTGATGATATTGGTGCTGTTTTTGTTGTTGTTAATGATAGTATTACTGGTGTTATTTCTTTTCTTGGTTGTTGACATTGCTGCTTCTTCTCGTGTTGTTGTTGTTGTTGCTGTAGTGTTTTGTTGTAGTTATTGTTAGCTGTTGATGTGATGTTGTTTGTTGCGTGGCTGTCTCACATTGCTCTTTTCTCCTCGTGTTGTTGGTCTCCTGTAGTAGTCTTTGTCTGCTGCAGTGCTCCTTTGGTCTATGCAGTGCTCTTTTGTCCTCCACAGTGGTCCTGTAGGTCTCCATGCAGTGCTCCTTTGGTCTCCTGCAGTGCTCCTTTGGTCTCCTGCAGTGCTCCTTTGGTCTCCTACAGTGCTCCTTTGGTCTCCTACAGTGCTCCTTTGGTCTCCTACAGTGCTCCTTTGGTCTCCTGCATGCTCCTTTGGTCTCCTGCAGTGCTCCTTTGGTCCCCTACAGTGCTCCTTTGGTCTCCTACATGCTCCTTTGGTCTCCTACAGTGCTTTTGGTCTCCTACAGTGCTCCTTTGGTCTCCTACAGTGCTCCTTTGGTCTCCTGCAGTGCTCCTTTGGTCTCCTACAGTGCTCCTTTGGTCTCTCAGTGCTCCTTTGGTCTCCTACAGTGCTCCTTTGGTCTCCTTGCAGTGCTCCTTTGGTCTCTTGCAGTGCTCCTTTGGTCTCCTACAGTGCTCCTTTGGTCTCCTACAGTGCTCTTTGGTCTCCTACAGTGCTCCTTTGGTCTCCTACAGTGCTCCTTTGGTCTCCTGCAGTGCTCCTTTGGTCTCCTGCAGTGCTCCTTTGGTCTCCTACAGTGCTCCTTTGGTCTCCTACAGTGCTCCTTTGGTCTCCTACAGTGCTCCTTTGGTCTCCTACAGTGCTCCTTTGGTCTCCTACAGTGCTCCTTTGGTCTCCTACAGTGCTCCTTTGGTCTCCTACAGTGCTCCTTTGGTCTCCTACAGTGCTCCTTTGGTCTCCTACAGTGCTCCTTTGGTCTCCTACAGTGCTCCTTTGGTCTCCTACAGTGCTCCTTTGGTCTCCTACAGTGCTCCTTTGGTCTCTTTTTCTTGTATGCCATCACTATTATTACTAATTCTTGAACTACTTCTACTACTAGTAATACCATTACTACTAGCACTGCTAATTCCTCATTACTACTACTATCACTGCTACAATACTACTACTACTACCACTACTACTACTACTACTACTACACTACTACTACTACTACTACTCTACTACTACTACCACTACTACCACTACTACTACTCACTACCACTACTACTACTACTACTATTACTACTGCTACTACCACTACTATTACTACTACTACTACTACTACCACTACTACTACTACCACCACCACCACCCTTGCTACTACTACTATTACTACTCCCTTCTTTCCCCCCCCCTCCCCCTGTTTTCCTTTCAGTTTTCGAGCCTTCTCTTCCTTGTTCTCCTTCACTTGTGACTTGACAATGATCCAGGGTGAACCGAAGTGCGGATTATTTGTATATTATCGTAAATCTGGTTTGTTTCGCGTAAACATTTGTTTTCTTAATTATATAAACCTTGTTTGTTTTATGTACACTTTGTTTTGTGTACATTTTGTTTGTTTTATTGAAATATTTGTTGATGAACATAACACCTGCTCGACACCTGGGTATCCCTGGTAACGAGAAGTATCGTCTGCGCAGCAGGCTTTTTCAGTCTATTACAGGAGTGAGTGGTATACCGGAGGCAGTGGAAGAAGGTATTCAGTTCTTTAACCTTGATAGCAAGTGTTCAGTCCCTTAGCTTTGATAGAAAGTGCCCAGTCCCTTAGCCTTGATAGGAAGTGTTTAGCCTTACCCTTGATAACTGTTCATTCCCTTTGTGTTAATATAATGATCAGTCCCTTAGAGTTGATAGAAAGGGTTCAGTCCCTTAGAGTTGATAGAAAGGGTTCAGTCCCTTAGAGTTGATAGAAAGGGTTCAGGCTCTTAGAGTTGATAGAAAGGGTTCAGTCCCTTAGAGTTGATAGAAAGGGTTCAGTCCCTTAGAGTTGATAGAAAGGGTTCAGTCCCTTAGAGTTGATAGAAAGGGTTCAGTCCCTTAGAGTTGATAGAAAGGGTTCAGTCCCTTAGAGTTGATAGAAAGGGTTCAGTCCCTTAGAGTTGATAGAAAGGGTTCAGTCCCTTAGAGTTGATAGAAAGGGTTCAGGCTCTTAGAGTTGATAGAAAGGGTTCAGTCTCTTAGAGTTGATAGAAAGGGTTCAGTCCCTTAGAGTTGATAGAAAGGGTTCAGTCCCTTAGAGTTGATAGAAAGGGTTCAGTCCCTTAGAGTTGATAGAAAGGGTTCAGTCCCTTAGAATTGATAGAAAGGGTTCAGGCTCTTAGAGTTGATAGAAAGGGTTCAGTCCCTTAAAGTTGATAGAAAGGGTTCAGTCCCTTAGAATTGATAGAAAGGGTTCAGGCTCTTAGAGTTGATAGAAAGGGTTCAGTCCCTTAGAGTTGATAGAAAGAGTTCAGTCCCTTAGAATTGATAGAAAGGGTTCAGGCTCTTAGAGTTGATAGAAAGGGTTCAGTCCATTAGAATTGATAGAAAGGGTTCAGGCTCTTAGAGTTTATAGAAAGGGTTCAGTCCCTTAGGTATCAGAGGTATTCAGTTCTAAAGTTTTGATCCATCTAAAGAAAGACAGGAGGACGGAGACTTACAGTATATACTGGAGCTATGTAATAAGAGAGGTGCAGCAGTTGAAGGCAGCATCACAGGTGGGTAGGAGTATTGTGCCTGCTATATGCTAGTATTTCCTGCCAATGATATTTCAGACGAAAATATAGAGTATTATACAATTCTAAGCATTTTTAACCTCAAATGTAGACAAACACTATGACTCCATGACTCGTAGACGACGAAGGCAATAAACGCTATGTATACTAGACGATGTAGACAATAAACGCTATGTATACTAGACGATGTAGACAATAAACGCTATGTATACTAGACGAAATAAAAAATAAACGCTATGTATACTAGACGGAATAGACAATAAACGCTATGTATACCAGACGGAATAGACAATAAACGTTATGTATACCAGACGGAATAGACAATAAACGCTATGTATACCAGACGGAATAGACAATAAACGCTATGTATACCAGACGGAATAGACAATAAACGCTATGTATACCAGACGGAATAGACAATAAACACTATGTATACCAGACGGAATAGACAATAAACGCTATGTATACCAGACGGAATAGACAATAAACGCTATGTATACCAGACGGAATAGACAATAAACGCTATGTATACCAGACGGAATAGACAATAAACGCTATGTGTACCAGACGGAATAGACAATAAACGCTATGTATACCAGACGGAATAGACAATAAACGCTATGTATACCAGACGGAATAGACAATAAACGCTATGTATACCAGACGGAATAGACAATAAACGCTATGTGTACCAGACGGAATAGACAATAAACGCTATGTATACCAGACGGAATAGACAATAAATGCTATGTATACCAGACGGAATAGACAATAAACGCTATGTATACCAGACAGAATAGACAATAAACGCTATGTATACCAGACAGAATAGACAATAAACGCTATGTATACCAGACGGAATAGACAATAAACGCTATGTATACCAGACGGAATAGACAATAAACGCTATGTATACCAGACGGAATAGACAATAAACGCTATGTATACCAGACGGAATAGACAATAAACGCTATGTATACTAGACGATGAAGGCAATAAACTCTATAAATCCTAAACGGATATAACAATAACCTTCATAAATTCTAAATAGAGTAGAAAATTGACTCCATAAATTCCTGAGCAGTAGTTCCCAAACTTTCTTAAGAACGACCCGTCCCACCCACCCAAACATCCTGACCCACCCTTACGATACCCCACACACTCTAACGACGCACCCCACACACCCTAACGACGCACCCCACACACCCTAACGACGCACCCCACACACCCTAGAGTTCCTCCCTTCTTTCTGGATATTTAAGCGTGCTGAGCCTTATAATTTATTTAATGTGATGTCTATTTAACATAGAATCCAGAGCATTTGTCACTAGGTGACAGATGGCGACGTGTGGGTAAAGTAACACTCATGATGGGATTCACTGAAACCTGTTAGCCAGACTTGACTACTGGAGGTGGGAAGTAAGTTTATTCAAGTACACGTACACATAAGTACAATTATGTTATATAGTAACATGTGTAAATTACCTAGGATAACCCCCCAAAAAAAAAAAAAAAAAGTCAAACTTATTTATTTCCATTGGGGTCCTTGATATTCATTGGGGTTCTTGATTTTAATTGGGGTCCTTGATTCACATTGGGTCCTCGATTTACATCGGGGTTCTTGATTTACATTGGGTCCTTGATTTTCATTGGGGGTACTTGATTTCCATTAGGGTCCTCGCCTGCACATTGAAGGATGACTGGGGATATTACTAAGCACTCCATATGTAACCAACTCTAGTGCGAAGCCCAGAATATTCCGAGATACGACAAGCATTGAACGTCTTTACTTATAATCCATTATTGCTCACAAAATCGTAAAAACACGATTGCCATGGGTTCGATCCCCACCCGTTCTGCGGTCTATATTCCACTCGTAGGCTTAATTCTTCACCCATACATTGCCATCTGTTTGCGCAAACACTGGGAGCAATAGAGGCTTGGAAGGTTTCTTAGGTCTAAGGTCTGTCGACTACACGAGGGTTTCGACCCATTTGCATCACCTGGGTAACTTGTTCTGAAGACGTTTCGCAAACCAGTGGCTTTTTCAGGTCATTGCAGATAATGTGTTTAATGCAATGATGCACGAGGGCCATTGCGACTCATGTAACTATGCATCACCACTCAAAGATACTTTAGATTTTAAAAAAGGGATTAAAGTAAACACCCAGTGTAAATACAGTGAGAGATGTACATCTATCACTGTATATACAGTGAGAGATGCACTTTAATGTATATATAGTGGTCTGCTGTCAGTTTGTGTTAACACTGCAGCCAGCACTTAGTTAACACTGCATCCAGCACTGTGTTAACACTGCAGCCAGCACTGTGTTAACACTGCAGCCAGCACTGTGTTAACACTGCATCCAGCACTGTGTTAACACTGCAGCCAGCACTGTGTTAACACTGCAGCCGACAGTATTAACACTGCAGCCAGCACTGTGTTAACACTGCATCCAGCACTGTGTTAACACTGCAGCCAGCACTGTGTTAACACTGCAGCCAGCACTGTGTTAACACTGCAGCCGACAGTATTAACACTGCAGCCAGCACTGTGTTAACACTGCATCCAGCACTGTGTTAACACTGCAGCCGACAGTATTAACACTGCATCCAGCACTGTGTTAACACTGCAACCAGCAGTGTTAACACTGCAGCCAGCAGTATTAACACTGCATCCAGTACTGTGTTAACACTGCAGCCAGCACTGTGTTAACACTGCAGCCAGCAGTGTTAACACTGCAGCCAGCACTGTGTTAACACTGCATCCAACACTGTGTTAACACTGCATCCAGCACTGTGTTAACACTGCATCTAGCACTGTATTAACACTGCATCCAGCACTGTGTTAACACTGCAGCCAGCACTGTATTAACACTGCATCCAGCACTGTGTTAACACTGCAACCAGCAGTGTTAACACTGCAGCCAGCAGTATTAACACTGCATCCAGTACTGTGTTAACACTGCAGCCAGCACTGTGTTAACACTGCATCCAGCACTGTGTTAACACTGCATCCAGCACTGTGTTAACACTGCATCTAGCACTGTATTAACACTGCATCCAGCACTGTGTTAACACTGCAGCCAGCACTATATTAACACTGCATCCAGCACTGTGTTAACACTGCAGCCGACAGTATTAACACTGCATCCAGCACTGTGTTAACACTGCAACCAGCAGTGTTAACACTGCAGCCAGCAGTATTAACACTGCATCCAGCACTGTGTTAACACTGCAGCCAGCAATGTGTTAACACTGCATCCAGCACTGTGTTAACACTGCAGCCAGCACTGTGTTAACACTGCAGCCAGCACTGTGTTAACACTGCAGCCAGCAATGTGTTAACACTGCATCCAGCACTGTGTTAACACTGCAGCCAGCACTGTGTTAACACTGCAGCCAGCACTGTATTAACACTGCATCCAGCACTGTGTTAACACTGCAGCCAGCACTGTGTTAACACTGCAGCCAGCACTGTGTTAACACTGCAGCCAGCACTGTGTTAACACTGCAGCCAGCACTGTGTTAACACTGCAATCAGCAGTGTTAACACTGCAGCCAGCAGTATTAACACTGCAGCCAGCACTGTGTTAACACTGCAGCCAGCACTGTGTTAACACTGCAGCCAGCACTGTGTTAACACTGCAGCCAGCACTGTATTAACACTGCATCCAGCACTGTGTTAACACTGCAGCCAGCACTGTGTTAACACTGCATCCAGCAGTGTTAACACTTTATCCAGCACTGTGTTAACACTGCAGCCAGCAGTGTTAACACTGCAGCCAGCAGTATTAACACTGCAACATGCAGTGTTAGAAGACAGTGTTGCTTTATAACCCAACACAGCTACACAACATCCAGGTAATTTCCCCGGAGATTTCTACAGCGCCGCCTTCAAGAGCGAGTGAGTCTCCTCTTTCAGAGTATCTTCAAGGGGGAGGTGACTTGATAATGGTGAAAGGCTCTTGATCCAAAAAAACGTAGCTACATTTTTTTCCGGCTCACACCTCTACTCCACAGGAAGACATGATTACCTTGTAATCCTTCGTCTAGTTTTTGTTGAGGGGGTCGAATCATGGTATCTGGTCCCGATGTTATATCATTAACGAGGTGTCATGTTGCTCGATTGCTAGCTCACTCAGCAGTGAGGTCCGTGGTTCGATCCCCGGTACGGGTGGAAACATTAGGACGTGTTTCCTCAAGATACCTGCTGTCCATATTCGCCTTTCAGTAAATTAGGTACCTGGGTGCTAGTCGACTGGTGTTGGATGCATCCTGGGGACGAAATTGATCTAATTTTCCCGAAATGCTCTGTATAACAAATGGCTTTATTTATAGTATGTCACTGATGTCAGCTATGGTCTGTATAAGTTGTATCATGTACTTGTTGAAATAAAAATTATTATTATTATTATTATTATTATTATTATTATTATTATTATTATTAACGATGAAATCTGCTGATTTCTTGCCTTTTCAGTATATTTTCACAAATTAATTTTACAGGCTAAGAGCTGTTAGCCCACTTCAGCTCATTTCAAAGCCCAGCCCTATCTGAGGTATACTAAAAACCCCAGGATGCCACCCACACCAGTCGATTAACACCCAGGTACCTACTTACAGGGTAGGCAGGTGTAAGGAAAGACGCCCAATGTTTCCACCCGTAATGGATTTATTATCGTACCTGTATGTTAAACTGCTTACTGTGTCAGACAGACGAAGCTTTTCACCGATTTGTACTTGCCGAATTATGCTTGATGGGGTTTAGTCTTGGTTCCTGTTGACGGTTCATGAGTTTTGTGGTTTGTTGTTAGTGGTTCCTCTCTTCATGAGCAGTGTACTCACCTAATTGTACTCACCTAATTGTACTCACCTAATTGTACTCACCTAATTGTACTCACCTAATTGTACTCACCTAATTGTGTGTGTGTGTGTGTGTGTGTGTGTGTGCGTGGGTTAGTTAATTAGTTACCGGTTCGTAATGGTACTTGTCAACAGATACTTGACCTGTTTTGTATGTTAATTACCAGCTGTCAGAGTGTGTTTGCGTGTATGTGTATGTGTATGTATGTGCGTATACTCACCTAATTGTGGTTGCAGGGGTCGATTCATAGCTCCTGTGTGTGTGTGTTTTCGTGTGTGCGTGTGTTACGTGTATGTGTGTGTGTGTGTGTGTGTGTGTGTGTGTGTGTGTGTGTGTGTGTGTGTGTGCGGTGTCTGCTGGCTGGAACTGAGGCGTTACCTCACACACATAGCAAACGATGAAGGCGTCGATAACAGCCCACAGAGGGGAGCAAATCGCGTTCTGATGCACCTTAATGTAGCAGGTTCCTCCTGCGTCAGCGTCTCCCACTGGAGACCACTTTGCCACGACAGCGAATGAATCATACTCCTCCCCAGCACTTTACCAAAGAGGCCTCTTCATAGATATTCCATTTTTCTTCCATATTTTTTTTTAAACGCTGATATTTTTCAATGTATTCCATATTTTTCAATGTATTTCATATTTTTCAATGTATTTTATATTGGTATGAAATGTTTCTGTTGTTTTGTTTTAGAGGGGAATGGGGGGGGGGAGTGTATAAAGACACACGAAGAAAGGTTAAGGGAAATCGGCCTGACGACACTGGAGGTCAGGAGGGTTAGGGGAGACATGATAACGACATACAAAATACTGCGAGGAATAGATTGGGTGGACAGAGACAGGATGTTCCAGAGATGGGACATAGAAACAAGGGGTCACAGTTGGAAGTTGCAGACTAAGATGAGTCATAGGGATGTTAGGAAGTATTTCTTCAGTCATAGAGTCGTCAGGAAGTGGACTAGTCTGTCAAGTGAGGTAGTGGAGTCAGGAACCATACATAATTTTAAGACGAGGTTTGATAAAGCTCATGGTGCAGGGATCAGTGAAGAGGCGGGGCCATGAGCTGAGTCTCGACCCTTGCAACCACAAATAGATGAGTATACACACATACACACACACACACACACACACACACACACACGCCACACACACACACACACACACACACACTATATATATATATATATATATATATATATATATATATATATATATATATATATATATATATATAATATATATATATAAGGAAGATTAAAACCAGCACTTCTACTTAAAACATTCACGACTAGAGAGAGAGAAGAGAGAGAGAGAGAGAGAGAGAGAGAGAGAGAGAGAGAGAGAGAGAGAGAGAGAGAGAGAGAGAGAGAGAGAGATGCTCTCAATATGTTTACAACTCATATCAACATTAATTTGTGTTAAGTATTGCTACGTAAGAAAGTTTTCAGTGTCTTTTAACTTTATTTTCACTCTAAGTTACGATATAGAGAATATTAAAAATATAAATAGAACAAGAACAACAAATGCAATAACAAAAATACTGATAAACAATAATAATAGTAAAATAATAATTACAATATTATTATTATTATTATTAATATTATTATTACTGTTATTAATGAATATATATATAAACAAAGAGCTACTCCCACCATCTTCCGAAGTTTTATCACATCATGAGCACCCCCAACACAACTCCAACACTCCCCTAACACTCCTCCATCACTCCTCCAGCACGCCTCCATCACTCCAACACACCGCCAAACTTCTGGGAAAACGCGAAAGTTTTGCAGCAACCTTTCTTTTTCACATGAGCTGAGACAGAGACGCTTCTCTCTCTCTCAAAAAAAATGATAAATACCACTTGCTTCCTGGGTATGTTTACTTCGCCTCATGATGCACTTGTCTGAATACTTTCTTGCAGGAGCCTGTCTCTCTGCCTTCACAATTATTATATACTCTCTGTTACCATGTTATTATATATTGTATGTTATCGTATTATACTGTATGTGTTGTTATTATATACTGTATGTTATCGTATTATTATTATACTGTATGTTATTATTATTATATTGTATATCATATTATTATACTGTATGTTATAATATTATTATTATATTGTATGTTATCATATTATTATTATACTGTATGTTATAATATTACTAAATACTAAATGTACTGTTATTATAATATACTCTGTTATACTTAGTTTATACGGTATTGTATTTAGTTTACATACTAACTAGTTTATATATATATATATATATATATATATATATATATATATATATATATATATATATATATATATATATATATATATCACACACACACTGTATGTGTGTGTGTGAGAGAGAGAGAGAGACGAATGCGACATTTACCAGCCTCTCAGAAAGACAAATTCTGAATTTAAAAGAAGCTTTTTAGTCTTCTCTCTCGTTCAGGAGGTCACATCCTCTGACGTTTCCATCAGAAAAGACAAGAGCCAGAGTACAGCACGAAGTGTTGGTGTTACCTTTATCAATAACTTATGTCTGTAAAATATTTGCATTATTATACTACTAGAGAAACGCTAATCCCGTAGGGGTCATATACTACCTGTGGGCTGGGAGATAATCAGGGATGAGTTAGGGAAGGTGAGAGTAGCTCCACTTCCTTAAATCAAGAGCCCTTCACTTGCATCAAGCTTTCTTTGCTGTCGAAACAAAGAGATTATTAATTGTGTGCTCCTTAATCATTTTTATCTAGATGAAGAGGCCTTTAACCGTGTTATCTTGAATTTTCATTCCTTAAACCTGTTATCTTAGATTTTTGTTCCTTTAATAAGCTTATTTTTCTCAGTAACATTACAAACACATCATTGTAATCGGTTTGTTTTTCTCTCACATAAACATTACAATGCACATCTGTCACATATACACGACTTGAAACATCCCTCACCTGATAGACAGGTAGCCTGTCTGTGTATATTTGTGGACAGACTCTGACTTTGTGTGTGTGTTGCGTGTGTGTGTATGTATGTGTTTTAGTGTGTGTGTGTGTGTGTGTGTTAGTGTATGTGTGTGTGTTAGTGTGTGTGTGTGTGTGTTTTAGTGTGTGTGTGTGTGTTAGTGTGTGTGTGTGTGTTAGTGTGTGTGTGTGTGTGTGTGTTAGTGTGTGTGTGTGTGTGTTAGTGTGTGTGTGGGTCCATCATAATTCTACATGGTGTTACTCTCTGAGGAGGCTCCGACGTAATATACATAACATTCAAGCAAAACGGTTTCAACTACGGCAGTAGCAACTCGGGGCCTCCTACGGCAGTAGCAACTCGGGGCCTCCTACGGCAGTAGCAACTCGGGGCCTCCTACGAGTGAGACACCCTGTACTAACAGCGAGCTACAACATAAACCTCTACATTCACACTTTCTTTCCCACTCTGTTATGATTGACCGTGCTCCAGTATTTAATATATTTTTCCCCTCATACCTCATCTCCCCCCCACTTTCGCTCTTCCCAATTTCCCTACGCATTGTTTATTGCAATTATCGGCAGTTTCTTCCTCGCCTTGAGTAGTTGTCACTATTCCTCGATATTCTCTTATCTTTTCTCCGCCTTCTATAAGCTCCTTCCCATCTCAGACCCTTTCGTCTTTTGCATATTGCTTTAGCACTCATATTCAACCCGTCAATCATTATATCAAGCTTGTTGATGGAGACAGTTGATCATTGATGTGTCTTCATCCTGTTTGTATCTTCCATATTTTATTATTATTATTAGTTATTTGTGTGTGCCATTTGTAACAAAATCTTTATTTATCTGAGAGTTTGTCAGATAAATAGGGTAGGAATGTTTTTGTTTGTGGATGAAGGCAGTGGCAGAGCAAGGCAAGACTTTTAAGACAACGTTTCGCTAAAGGAGAGCTTTAGCGACGTTTCGGTCTGACACGTCGAGAGAGGTGGGCAGGGCCGAGAGAGCGAAACGTTATGATAAAGTTCTCTATGAGTGAAACTCTGCTTTAATATAATCTTATTCGGCTTTAAGTGTCTTTATATCCATCTATGATGGTGTTGTTCCAATAATGTTTGTGCAATGGGTCTTTTCGCAGACGTATTCATCCCCCTTTCTCCTATTCCCCCTTGGTTCTCTATTTTCTTTACCTCCTTCGGTGCCTCCTCCACATCCTTTTAATATACGTTATCGTGGTAACCTGCGTATTGCTCATTATTCTCTAATATTTTTTACTAATTCGTCTTCAATATACTCCCTGAATCCTTGTATTAACGTCATGTTTCCCCTTTCTTGAGATTTATCATCTCTTCCTTCTTTATTCCAACACAGTTTCTCATTACGCTCTTCCCCTTCTTTGTTTCTCGTTTTATGTACTTCCATAATTTATTCAGTTTTGTTTCTCCAGAAGTTGACCTCTCTATCCTTTCCCCTTTCCTACCATCCTATTAAACTTTCTCTAATATATTAGTTATATATTATAGTATGTGTTATACTGTATATTCCGGTATATTAGTATAATATTATATCCTGTGATATATACACCTCTCAGTGTATATATATATATATATATATATATATATATATATATATATATATATATATATATATATATATATATATATATATATATATATATATATATATATTAATGATGCACTTTCTTTTGCAACTAAATCTACTTAGCATTTAACTTTCATCTAGGTAACGTAATTAACGTAGTATCATTAACGTTATTCGTCAGCCCGTCGTGTTACTGCAGACGGGTGACTGATGATGGCACCGTAGACAGTGATAATCTCACATAGTGTCGTCTACCTCGCTCCGTGGCCAGGTAGTAGCGCGTAACTACCTTTTATTGAATTTAATTCATATTTCTTTTATTTCTTTTGTGGTATGTTGTAATTGGTTATTTTTTTAATGGATAGAGGACAACCTAGCCTAGCCTAACCAAACCAAATAAAACCTAGCCTAACCTAACCAAGCCAAACCTAACCTAGCCTAACCTAACCAAACCTAACCTAGCCTAAACTAACCTAGCCCACCTAACCAAGCCAAACCTAACCTAGCTTAACCTAACCAAGCCAAACCTAACCTAGCCTAGCCTAACCAAGCTAAACCTAACATAGCTTAACCTAACCAAGCCAAACCTAACCTAGCCTAACCTAACCAAGCCTAACCTAACCTAGCTTAACCTAACCAAGCCAAACCTAGCCTAGCTTAACCTAACCAAGCCAAACCTAGCCTAGCTTAACCTAACCAAGCCAAACCTAACCTAGTTTAACCTAACCAAGCCAAACCTAACCTAGTTTAACCTAACCAAGCCAAACCTAACCTAGCTTAACCTAACCAAGCCAAACCTAGCCTAGCTTAACCTAACCAAGCCAAACTTAACCTAGCCTAGCCTAACCAAGCTAAAGTTAACCTAGCTTAATCTAACCAAGCCAAACCTAGCCTAGCTTAACCTAACCAAGCTAAACTTAACTTAGTGAAGCCTCACCAAGCTGAAGCTAACCTAGCCTAACATAACCTAGCCTAACTTAACTAAGCCAAATCTAACCTAGCTTAACCTAACCAAGCCAAACCTAACCTAGCTTAACCTAACCAAGCCAAACCTAAAATTGCTTAATCTAACCAAGCCAAACCTAACCAAGCCAAACCTAACCTAGCTCACCTAACCAAGCCAAACCTAACCAAGCCAAACCTAACCTAGCTTAATCTAACCAAGCCAAACCTAACCAAGCCAAACCTAACCAAGCCAAACCTAACCAAGCCAAACCTAACCTAGCTTAATCTAACCAAGCCAAACCTAACCAAGCCAAACCTAACCAAGCCAAACCTAACCTAGCTCACCTAACCAACTCAAACCTAACCTACCCAAACCTGACTTAACCAAACCTAACCTAGCCTAACCTAACCTAACCTAAACTAACCTAGAATAACTTAAATAACAGAAATCAAGACATTTTCTACAAACCGCGTATGAGACAATACTCATTTGTTAGGATAAGTTGTATTACCAGTCATGCAGTGTTTACTTAACTTAGTAGGGTAGGGGTCGTCCTAGGGAAGGTTGGAGGGAGGGGGTAAAGGAGGTTTTGTGCGCGAGGGGCTTGGACTTCCAGCAAGCATGCGTAGTGTGTTAGATAAGGGTGAGTGGAGGCAAATGTTTTTTATGACTTGAAGTGCTGTAGGAGTGCGAGCAAAGCAATATTTATGAAGGGATTTAGGGAAAACCGGTTAGCTGGACTTGAGTCCTGGAGATGGGAGATACAATGCCAACACTCTAAAGGAGGAATAGAGATATGGTAGTGTTTGAACTGTAGTGTAGCCACGACTCTATCAAGACAGTGATGGAGTGAATGATGATGAAAGTCTTTCTTCCTTTTGGGTCACCCTGCCTCAGTGGGAAACGGCCGATGTGTTAATAAAAAAATATATATATATATTTCGTGGTTTTCAGATTGATTTTCACGTTTACTGCAACAGTGGAATAACACTGTACTCTCTGAGTGTTGCTTTATAGTCTATGTCTCTCTGTTGACTGACCTATACAGTGATTATATGAGGTAATGTATTATAACGACCCACGATAAATAGGAAGAAATAACTAGAATATTTTTCGATCTAATTTAAGATCCTCTTCACTCGAATAAATAAGAAGATGGTGGAAAACTTTATGTCAGCAAACATATATAATGGTTCCCCTCGTACTGGTTCTTCTACTCTTGTCTTTCTTTTATTTCTTCGTCATCTACTCTTTTCTTCTTTTATGTCTCTTCACCATCTACCATCTCAATTTCTTCCCCCTCTCCTCTTGCCTTTTCTTCATCATCTACTCTCAGTTTCTCCCCCTCTTCTCATTCTGCTGTACTCATCTCTTCATTCTGAGAAACTCTCAATGTTGGGTTTATCCATTACTGGAGAAAGTTTAGCAATAAGAAGCTTGGGGTTCGACACAATAGCAAGGTTCTAAACTCCCAAACCCAATACAACTTACTATTTCTTTCGGTTTTTTTTTTCACTAGGCTGAGAAATTGTGAGAATTTCTGTTTATCTATAGTGAAAATGTTAGTCACAATATAGTGACTTGAACTAATGGGTCACTATAAGTTACACTGCCGTGAATAGAACTGATGGATCAATGTAAGTCACAATACCGTGACCAGAACTGATGGATCACTGTACGTCACATTACCGTGACCATAACTGATGGATCACTGTACGTAAATCACGATACTGTGACCAGAACTGATGGATCACTGTAAGTCACAATACCGTGACTAGAACTGATGGTTCACTGCACGTAAGTCAAAATACCATTACCAGAAGTGATGGATCACTATGTCACATTACCGTGACCAGAACTGATGGATCACGGTACGTAAGTCACAATACTGTGACCAGAAATGATGGATCACTGTACGTAAGTCACAATACCATGACCAGAACTGATGGATCAGTATAAGTCACTATACCATGACCAGAACATAAAGCATAGAACCATAACATTCTATGCTGCCGACACCAGTGTCTCAGTGAAAGTAGCTTCTAATTTAATCAAGGCACAATAGCGGTTCAAGTCGGACCGAAACGTCGTCATAAGTTTCATTCTCACAGGGAACGAAACGTCATCAGTTTCATTCTCACAGGGAACGAAACGTCATCAGTTTCATTCTCACAGGGAACGAAACGTCATCAGTTTCATTCTCACAGGGAACGAAACGTCATCAGTTTCATTCTCACAGGGAACGAAACGTCATCAGTTTCATTCTCACAGGGAACGAAACGTCATCAGTTTCATTCTCACAGGGAACGAAACGTCATCAGTTTCATTCTCACAGGAGGAAAGCATGTTATTCGGGAACGAAACGTCATCAGTTTCATTCTCACAGGGAACGAAACGTCATCAGTTTCATTCTCACAGGGAACGAAACGTCATCAGTTTCATTCTCACGAAGAAGTCAGTTTATTCAGGCGAAACGTCATCAGTTTCATTCTCACAGGAACGAAACGTCATCGTTTCATTCTCACAGGAAGAACGTCATCAGTTTCATTCTCACAGGGAACGAAACGTCATCAGTTTCATTCTCCATCATCAGTAGGAACGAAACGTCATCAGTTTCATTCTCACAGGGAACGAAACGTCATCAGTTTCATTCTCACAGGGAACGAAACGTCATCAGTTTCATTCTCACAGGGAACGCATCTGCTTGGACCTCCTCCTCTTCTCTGCAACATTCCAAGCTCCTGATGATGTGTTGATTGCAACACGAAAGGCCTATCATTCTACTCCCCCCGTGGTTGTTTTGCATCTTGTATCGCCTGTTCGCGATATTTGCATAATATATATTGTATATACACAGAGGTGTGTATCTCTTTATATACGAGGGAGTTCACTTTAAAACCTAGTTGTTGAAGATTAAATGTTCTTAACTGATGGTGAACAGGAGATGAACAATCTTAAAGACCATTACGTTAGTCGCTAGTATTTAAGCCTAGCAAACACACTGTACTGAACAGAAGGCAACGGACAGTAACATGAGAGTAGGGATTTATTTGTAAGAGAAACTCTTAGAGAATCGACCTTAATGTTGTGCATGCAGATGCGAGGCGGATTATGCAGTCATGGCCTTATTTTCATCCTCTTAGTCTGAGTAACTCTTGTTGGAACAGACTCAGTGTGTACTCGCCTATTTGTGGTTGCAGGGGTCGAGGCACATTTCCTGGCCCCGCGGCTTCGGTGGTCGCTACAAGGTCCACTCTCTCCATTCTCTAAGACCCTTATCGTACGTTTGTGTGTGTGTGTGTGTGTGTGTGTGTGTGTGTTCGTTTTGGGATGAGGGGATCAAGAAGTTGCCCAAAACAACATTCTTCCCTGGTAGCTTTTCTCTTTACCAACTTTTTCCCAGAACATAAATTGGTGGTCATTAGCTCCAACTAAAACCGAATCCAAGAAATGTAAAGACTTCTGAATTCTCAGAGTTTGGCAACTTAGTGTCGAGCCGGCCAGTCACCCTGCGCTGATCACCCAACTTTGTATCAATAGGATATACCCTCCATTGAGAGCTACTTTTATTTTAGTTTTTATAAATGTGAAAAGCAAACATTTAGAAATAGAAGAGAGGGAAGAGATGGGATAGATAAGATAGAATAGGAAAGAGGGGAGGAAGGAGCTGGAAAGGGCTAAAGAGAAACTGGAATGGGAAAGAGGGGAGAGAAGAACTAGAATAACAAGAGGAAAAAGTAGGCAGCTAGAGGGAAGGTTTGTAATGAAGGAAATGCATGAACCATAAAAGGGTGAGAAGATTTGCTAATTGATGTAATTAGAGCAATGGAATAAATAAGAGCAGACGTCGGAGACGGAGAAGGTGGAGATGAGAGGGTAAAGAAGAGGAATGAGGAAAAGAAATGGAAGAAGCGAGTGAGAGATACTGAAGAGGACATGGTCAGGAACCTGGTCACATGTTTCTTCTTATTCATATTATTATTATTATTATTATTATTATTATTATTATTATTATTATTATTATTATTATTATTATTATTATTATTATTATTATTGTTATTGTCATTATTATTGTCATTGTTATTATTATTATTAGTAGTAGTAGTAGTGGTATAAACATGGGAAAGCACACAACTCATGTCAAACAGCGCCTGGAGAACGGAAGGTAATCAGGTTTGATCCGAGTAACGGAGAGGGAGCTCCAGCTCTTGGTATCAAGAGCTCCTCACCATCATCAAGGCAACCCTCACTAACCCCACCCCCACTGATACCACCCCCACTGATACAACCCCCACTGATACCACCCACGCCCCACCCCTGACTCCACCCCCATTGACCCCACCCCTCACGGGCCCCACCCCCACTGACCCCACCCTTCTGTGGAAGGTTCGCTCTGCGGATGGTTCACTCTGCGGATGGTTTGCTTTACGGATGGTTCACTCTGCGGATGGTTTGCTTTACGGTGGTTCACTCTGCGGATGGTTTGCTTTACGGATGGTTCACTCTGCAGATGGTTGCTTTACGGATGGTTCACTCTGCAGATGGTTCATTCGTCTTTGTCTTTGTCGATTAATGAACCGTTTGCAAGGTACTGATTCTTGTTTTTATATAAAAGTTGAGACACAGGAAACACTTTAACGAATTACTAAGTCTCCCCCCCCCTCTCTCTCTCTCTCCCTCTTTCTCTCTTTACAAGTCCCTTTTTCTCTCTGTCTTTAATCTTTAAGACGCTAAGCCATGTATCGTCTTTAAGATGTAAAGAATTCTCTGGCTTTAAGACGTTAAGAAGTATCTTTTTCTTTGATATGTAAAAATATCTGTTAAGAAGTGTGTGTGTCTCTCTTTAAAACATTAAAAAGTGTCTCTCTTTCTTTAGAAACATTAAGAAAAATGTTTGTCTTTGGGACTTGAAGAAGTGTCTCTTTCTTTTAGACGTTAAGAAGTCTCTTTCTCTGTCTCCAAGATGTAAAGAAGTCTATGTGTGTATGTTGAAGGTTATTTGAGAAGTTTGTGTATCTGTGAGATCATGAGTGGCTGTGTGAGCGCCAGCAGGCCTCCTTTAAGGGTGCCTCAGTGGCAGTGGCTAATGGCCCATTTGGAGAGAGAGTTGCCTCTGCCGGAGTCTTGTTGACCCTTAAGTAAAAGGGCCACAGTGGCCCTAGTGGCTCAGCACGGTACTCCCAGGCCTTGGGGGTCACCTCGATAACAGGTCATAAGACCATCTTTTCATCCCCTCAGTGGTCCTGGGGCTCCCTCTGGACCGTATATAGAAGTGTCCTCTTTACAGTTGCAAATATATTTATGTCTTGAGAAGGATTTCAGGGCGTAGAGAGATCGAAAGATTTAGACTTATTCCTTGCCGCCTTTCAAAGTGCGGGATTAATAATATATATATATATATATATATATATATATATATATATATATATATATATATATATATATATATATATATATCAATAACAACACTGCGACTAAGCGGGGATCGAACCCGTGTTGTTTTACCCCGCCTCATGGTGAGGGAAAATTCACGACGCTTTAACCCACTGGACAATACAATCCTACAAAGATCACGCACCCAGCAGAGCTAAGTGTTGTACCGTGATCCGAGGACATACGATGGTGTATGTGCCTCAGAGCTAATTTCATTCTACTCCCTGTTTGGTGTACTAGCCTCCACCAGCATTATATATAGCAAAGTCCGGATACATTTTTTACACACAATCATAAAAGCAAGAAATCCGAGTACAGGTCAATGTACTCATCATTTTCTATGAACTTCATTTTCAGTCCTCGTCTTATAAAAATTTACATAATATGAAGATAAATAGTGGGAAAAAATAATTTTTACATTATATCGAACAAGTTTTGGAATTTTTTTTACTCAAATTGGTTTAAATGGAGTCTTTAAAATGAAAAATTAATATATATACTGATTAGCAGAATATTATATAATATAAATTACACTACAACAGGATTTGAAGTTGAACCGGATTTTTTTATTTAAAAAAATCCGGTTCAGTACTAAATACCCCACCAACGTACTTATTGATAAAAGAGGTGGGCACAGCAAATTAAAATCAAACTTAATAAAAAAAAAAGAGAAAACCCGAAATCATACCTAGCACAAACACAAATACACAACCTTTCCCTAAATTCAAAGTTGCACCAGGGTGGCCAGACTTCCCAGCCCATATGTTGCACCAGGGTGGCCAGACTTCCCAGCCCATATGTTGCACCAGGGTGGCCAGACTTCCCAGCCCATATGTTGCACCAGGGTGGCCAGACTTCCCAGCCCATATGTTGCACCAGGGTGGCCAGACTTCCCAGCCCATATGTTGCACCAGGTGGCCAGACTTCCCAGCCCATATGTTGCACCAGGGTGGCCAGACTTCCCAGTCCATATGTTGCACCAGGGTGGCCAGACTTCCCAGCCCATATGTTGCACCAGGGTGGCCAGACTTCCCAGCCCATATGTTGCACCAGGGTGGCCAGACTTCCCAGCCCATATGTTGCACCAGGGTGGCCAGACTTCCCAACCCATATGTTGCACCAGGGTGGCCAGACTTCCCAGCCCATATGTTGCACCAGGGTGGCCAGACTTCCCAGCCCATATGCGACCAAACTCTTTTTCCAAAACGCTAAAAAAGTCAACTTCATTGCACAAGTGATAATTACCAATATGAATTACCATTGAATGGACGAAAATATCACTATTTAGCTATGGTAGAATACTGTATACTATTCAGTGTATTCATTCCATTCAGATAGAATAACGTGGTAACAGCTGTTATTTATCTAAGCTTTCTCCTGGAGCCCGAGGTCCAACTACAACACTGAGAAGGTCCGGATTCGGACCGCGGGCCGCCAGTTGAGTAGCCCTGATATATAGTATTGTAACCACGATCAAGTGGTATTTAATCAATAACAACACTGCGACTAACCGGGGGATCGAACCCCTGTTGTTTTAGCCCGCCTGATGATGAGCGAAAATTCCCGACGCTTGTACACTAAACGGGGAGTAGAATGAAATTAGCTGAGGCACCCACACCATCGTATTTTCTCGGATCACGGTACAACACCTAGCTCTGCTGGGTGCGTGATCTTTGTAGGATTGTATGGTCCATTGGGTTAGAGAGTCGTGATTTTTCGATCACCATAAGGCGGGCTAAAACAACATGGGTTCGATCCCCCGGCTAGTCGCAGTGTTGTTATTGATTAAATACCACTTGTGCGTGGTCAATACAAAAAAAAATATATATATATATATATATATATATATATATATATATATATATATATATATTGTATAGTCTTCTGCTATAGTTGATCATTAAGTTTATAAGCTGATTAAATAAAGTCAGATTAGTCTTTTCGTTAGACTATTTTGCCGAAATTTGAGTAGCGAAAGCTAGGGCTGTTTCGTGTAATGCGAGAAGTAAAAATCCAGGGAGACACGACTAACTGATAATCTTAGAGAAATGCTGAAGGAAATGCGGGAGACTCGTAAGAATTCCAAAGTGTTTTAAAATTGTTGATGCGAGAGTGGAGAAGTTTGCCGGAGTTATAGAGGTCTGCTGGACGTGTAGTGAAGATATTAAGTATAGAATGGTGTACGTGATTGGAGAATAATGTTGCTACGTGTAAGACAGCTTGGGCAAAGTTTCTCTGATGTTCCTGTGATGGGGTGTTGGAGTAATGTTGGAGGTGTAATGGAGTAGTGTTGGAGGTGTGTTGGAGTAGTGCTGGAGGTGGGGAATGTTGCACAAGTGTCTCATTATTCAACTTGTCGGTTTTCAAAATTATTAACATCACACAGTGTTGGAGGTGTAGTGGAGAGGTCCTGTGTTCGTGAAACACTAGTAGAGTGTTGGAGAGGTTTTACTGCTGTGTTGCAGAGGTGCACTGTTGCGGAAGAAGCTCGGACGACCAGGTTACTAAACGAGCACAAGCTAGTTCCTTCAGTCACTCTGCTGTGTGCTTCACTGCATGCTAGGCTGGGTTTCTTCACTCTGCTGTGTGCTTCACTGCATGCTAGGCTGGGTTTCTTCACTCTGCTATGTGCTTCACTGCATGCTAGGCTGGGTTTTTCATCGCTGGCTTCACATGCTAGGCTGGGTTTCTTCACTCTGCTGTGTGCTTCAATGCATGCTAGGCTGGGTTTCTTCACTCTGCTGTGTGCTTCACTGCATGCTAGGCTGGGTTTCTTCACTCTGCTATGTGCTTCACTGCATGCTAGGCTGGGTTTCTTCACTCTGCTGTGTGCTTCACTGCATGCTAGGCTGGGTTTCTTCACTCTGCTATGTGCTTCACTGCATGCTAGGCTGGGTTTCTTCACTCTGCTATGTGCTTCACTGCATGCTAGGCTGGGTTTCTTCACTCTGCTGTGTGCTTCACTGCATGCTAGGCTGGGTTTCTTCACTCTGCTGTGTGCTTCACTGCATGCTAGGCTGGGTTTCTTCACTCTGCTGTGTGCTTCACTGCATGCTAGGCTGGGTTTCTTCACTCTGCTATGTGCTTCACTGCATGCTAGGCTGGGATTCTTCACTCTGCTGTGTGCTTCACTGCATGCTAGCCTGGGTTTCTTCACTCTGCTGTGTGCTTCACTGCATGCTAGGCTGGGATTCTTCACTCTGCTATGTGCTTCACTGCATGCTAGGCTGGGATTCTTCACTCTGCTGTGTGCTTCACTGCATGCTAGCTGGGTTCCTTCACTCTGCTGTGTGCTTCACTGCATGCTAGGCTGGGTTTCTTCACTCTGCTATGTGCTTCACTGCATGCTAGGCTGGGTTTCTTCACTCTGCTGTGTGCTTCACTGCATGCTAGACTGGGTTTCTTCACTCTGCTGTGTGCTTCACTGCATGCTAGCTGGGTTTCTTCACTCTGCTATGTGCTTCACTGCATGCTAGACTGGGTTTCTTCACTCTGCTGTGTGCTTCACTGCATGCTAGGCTGGGTTTCTTCACTCTGCTGTGTGCTTCACTGCATGCTAGGCTGGGTTTCTTCACTCTGCTGTGTGCTTCACTGCATGCTAGACTGGGTTTCTTCACTCTGCTGTGTGCTTCACTGCATGCTAGGCTGGGTTTCTTCACTCTGCTATGTGCTTCACTGCATGCTAGACTGGGTTTCTTCACTCTGCTGTGTGCTTCACTGCATGCTAGGCTGGGTTTCTTCACTCTGCTGTGTGCTTCACTGCATGCTAGACTGGGTTTCTTCACTCTGCTGTGTGCTTCACTGCATGCTAGGCTGGGTTTCTTCACTCTGCTATGTGCTTCACTGCATGCTAGACTGGGTTTCTTCACTCTGCTGTGTGCTTCACTGCATGCTAGACTGGGTTTCTTCACTCTGCTGTGTGCTTCACTGCATGCTAGACTGGGTTTCTTCACTCTGCTGTGTGCTTCACTGCATGCTAGGCTGGGTTTCTTCACTCTGCTGTGTGCTTCACTTCATGCTAGACTGGGTTTCTTCACTCTGCTGTGTGCTTCACTGCATGCTAGGCTGGGTTTCTTCACTCTGCTGTGTGCTTCACTGCATGCTAGGCTGGGTTTCTTCACTCTGCTGTGTGCTTCACTGCATGCTAGGCTGGGTTTCTTCACTCTGCTGTGTGCTTCACTGCATGCTAAGCTGGGTTTCTTCACTCTGCTGTGTGCTTCACTGCATGCTAGACTGGGTTTCTTCACTCTGCTATGTGCTTCACTGCATGCTAGGCTGGGTTTCTTCACTCTGCTGTGTGCTTCACTGCATGCTAGGCTGGGTTTCTTCACTCTGTGTGTGCTTCACTCATGCTAGGCTGGGTTTCTTCACTCTGCTTGTGCTTCACTGCATGCTAGCTGGGTTTCTTCACTCTGCTGTGTGCTTCACTGCATGCTAGCTGGGTTTCTTCACTCTGCTGTGTGCTTCACTGCATGCTAGCTGGGTTTCTTCACTCTGCTGTGTGCTTCACTGCATGCTAGGCTGGGTTTCTTCACTCTGCTGTGTGCTTCACTGCATGCTAGGACTGGGTTTCTTCACTCTGCTTGTGCTTCACTCATGCTAGGCTGGGTTTCTTCACTCTGCTATGTGCTTCACTGCATGCTAGCTGGGTTTCTTCACTCTGCTGTGTGCTTCACTGCATGCTAGACTGGGTTTCTTCACTCTGCTTGTGCTTCACTGCATGCTAGGCTGGGTTTCTTCACTCTGCTGTGTGCTTCACTGCATGCTAGACTGGGTTTCTTCACTCTGTGTGTGCTTCACTGCATGCTAGGCTGGGTTTCTTCACTCTGCTTGTGCTTCACTGCAGCTAGACTGGGTTTCTTCACTCTGTATGTGCTTCACTGCATGCTAGGCTGGGTTTCTTCACTCTGCTATGTGCTTCACTGCATGCTAGGCTGGGTTTCTTCACTCTGCTATGTGCTTCACTGCATGCTAGGCTGGGTTTCTTCACTCTGCTGTGTGCTTCACTGCATGCTAGACTGGGTTTCTTCACTCTGCTGTGTGCTTCACTGCATGCTAGGCTGGGTTTCTTCACTCTGCTAGTGTGCTTCACTGCAAGCTAGCATAAATTTCGTCTGGAAACCTACCGTGTGAAAATTACAATCTATCAGATGTTCTAGGTCCGAGTCCACCATTCCATTTATTTTTCTGCATTATGTTTTCTATATTGATAAATTTGCCTGCAAACAAATAAGAAGCATCGACCATTAAATACTGAAGCCGTCCAGAAGAGGTAAACAGAAATTTATTTAACGTGAGGAACAAGAAGACACAATACCGTGACTGGAACAATACACAAATAACCCACACATTTCGGTCCGTCTTGGACCATTTACAAGTCACACTGACAGAATGAGCCAGTATTTATAGACTATGAGGACAGGGACGGGACAAAGAGAGGAAGAACAAGAAGTAGTGACAGTGATATTACAGGCAATACAAGTATTTCTTTATTCCCGTGATTTAAAGGGAATACAAAAATTCACATTATTGTACACCTAAAATGGTAAGTTGTACATCTACACGCTTGACTTTCACTCTCCATCTCGTAGAATTAGTAGGTAACTTTTGTGAAGGTTTGAAACCACGTCACTGAAGGTTTCGTATTGTGTTTTGTAAGTTATATCAGAGACATTCCAGGATGCTGGGAATGTATACAGTAACTTTGGTCATAGGACACGAGAGCTTGGATGGATAATGAGAACCTTCAAAACTAGGGACGTCTTCAAGAAGGCTCTGGACAGGCACCTAAAGTCAGTACCTGACCAGCCGGGCTGTGGTTCGTACGTCAGTTTGCGTGCGGCCAGCAGTAACAGCCTGGTTGATCAGACCCTGATCCACCACGAGGCCTGGTCCCAGGTATACTCCGGGTTACCGTACACAGGTGTTGACAATTTGAAGACGATCGAACTAGGCCTCGGGTTATGAGTGAAAAAACAATAAAAGGTAAAAGAAAAAAATCTGGATATCGGTTAATATAAGTCACCCTTCGGGGATACAGAATAATAATAATAACAGAAATAATAATAATAATAATTAAAATAATAATAATTATAACACCAACAATAAAAATAAAAATAATAATAATAATGATAACAATAATAATAATAACAACAGCAACAATAATAATAACAGCAGCACCAACAACAACAACAATAATAATAACAATAATAACGGCAACAACAATAATAATAATAATAATCTTACATTCTGTTTTATTGCTTCTGGGTTTAATATTAAATGTAATTATTGCGACTATTAGCTGCACGTATCGTGACTTAATTTTTTAATAAGTGATGATGAATATCAGAAAGAACAAACAGGTACAATACCATGACTGCAATAATATGCTGTTAATCCGCACACAGGAGACACAAATACGACGACATTTCGGTCCGACTTCTGAATGGTCCGAGACGACCGAAACGTCGCCACATGTTTTTCTCTATCAGACTCGTGACAGCCATACTGGTGAGTTATGTGGTGATGAGTTACTGTAACAGACATACTGGTGAGTTATGTGGTGATGAGTTACTGTAACAGCCATACTAGTGAGTTATGTGGTGATGAGTTACTGTAACAGCCATACTGGTGAGTTATGTTGTGATGAGTTACTGTAACAGCCATACTGGTGAGTTATGTGGTGATGAGTTACTGTAACAGCCATACTGGTGAGTTATGTGGTGATGAGTTACTGTAACAGCCATACTGGTGAGTTATGTGGTGATTAGTTACTGTAACAGACATACTGGTGAGTTATGTGGTGATGAGTTACTGTAACAGCCATACTGGTGAGTTATGTGG
>WNWK01002655.1:150000-200428 GCA_009830355.1 Cherax destructor
CTTTGGTATAAGGCTTAGGTACAAGTGTTTTAGGTACAGGTCTTAGGTTTAAAGCTTAGGGATAAGTCATATACACAGGTTTTAGACAGAAGTCTTAGAGTCAGCATCATGGAATCAGAGTCTGTTTAGGGTCAATGGTAACATGTGGTAGCTCCTACTAGTGCCCACATAATTAAGATTGTTTCTAATGAAGAAAGTTTTTCATTAAAGAAAATCTTAATTTAGAAATGTCTTCAATAAGAAAAAACAAAATCAGTACATTTCTTCAGTCAGAAAAATCATTGAAGAATTGTCTTTACTAAAAAAAAATTCCAAATCAATACTTTTTTGATTAAGGAAAATTCACTAAGGAAAAAAAATCAGTAAATTTCTTCATTAAGGAAAATCACGATGGCAAACATGCTTTTGAAAACCATTTTCCCATTCTGTCTTCAGAAGTGAGACATGTTTTCAACAGGGTATATGTAAGACCGTTTGCTGAAACGGTCTCCAGATATCTGTTTGCCATGCTCCCGTGATAGTATGTTCATTTGTCAAGACCGTTTAGGAAAATGGTCTTAAAAAAGGAGTGTGTTATGCTCTCCCAAGGATAAACTTGCTTATCAAGACCATTTGGTTAAACGGTCTCCAAAAATGAGTGCGTAACGCTTCCACGATGGCATACTTACTTTTCCAGAGCGGTTAGTAAAATCTTCTGGTAGATGAATAAGTTTTTTCAATAATAAAATTCTTTATTTATTAAGATATTTCTTATAATCTAATGAAAAAAAAATCACATCTGCGAACAGGGACATCTTTGACTCGATTTTATCTGTCATGTTGTTTACGTATATAAGAAACATTGCTGGTCGAAGTATACTGCCTGTGGAACCCCCACTCGTTACAGTCGCCCATTCCGACGCCTCCATCTGAACTCGTTGTTTCTTTCCTTGACCCACTGTAGTTCTTTCCCAGTTTTTCCTGCCTGCTACTCTTGACTTTTGTCCCAACCTCCTATCATGTACTGTATCGAATGCCTTCTTACAATCGAAAAATGTATAGTCCACAAACCTTTCTCTTCTCATACTGTTCTTCTCGTTGAAACGGATTTACCATCTCTAAAACCGGGTTGGTTGTTGTCTTTGAACCCATATTATGCATGTCAGTGACACTGGCTTGTAGTTTAATAATACCTCTGTGTCCCCTTTCTTAAATGTCGGAACTACACTCATTGTTTTCCCCCACATGGCACTGTCTTTGTTGTAGCTGACTTATTCAAGATTCCACTCATATATATATATATATATATATATATATATATATATATATATATATATATATATATATATATATATATATATATATATATATATATGTACTGAATCGTGCAATCCAGTATATAAATTTCAATGCTCATCCTGATGGGATTTAATCTTTGTCCTTTTTAAATGAAAAGGGAATGTACATAATCTTTTTAAATACATTGAAAGTCAAACAAATTAATATTGGTTTATATAGTTGTTTGGACGTATAAAAATGATGTAGGGGATAGTAACTCAATATAAAATTGATTTATTGGAACCATGGTTAAATGTACACATGACTGAGGACTGTAGGTTTTAAATGTACACATGACTAAGGACTGTAGGTTTTAAATATACACATGACTAAGGACTGTAGGTTTTAAATGTACACATTACTAAGGACTGTAGGTTTTAAATGTACACATGACTAAGGACTGTAGGTTTTAAATGTACACATGACTGAGGACTGTAGGTTTTAAATGTACACATGACTAAGGACTGTAGGTTTTAAATGTACACATGACTAAGGACTGTAGGTTTTAAATGTACACATGACTGAGGACTGTAGGTTTTAAATGTACACATGACTAAGGACTGCAGGTTTTAAATGTACACATGAATAAGGACTGTAGGTTTTAAATGTACACATGACTGAGGACTGTAGGTTTTAAATGTACACATGACTAAGGACTGCAGGTTTTAAATGTACACATGACTAAGGACTGTAGGTTTTAAATGTACACATGACTAAGGACTGTAGGTTTTAAATGTACACATGACTAAGGACTGTAGGTTTTAAATGTACACATGACTAAGGATTGTAGGTTTTAAATGTACACATGACATAGGATTGAAATATGCAGATGGGTGAATACTGCAGAATTTAAATGTGCAGTGGACAGGGATGTGTGTGATGTCACCATGGTTGTTTAACATATTTATAGATGGGGTTGTAAAAAAAAGGCTAGGGTGTTGGCGAGAGATGTGGCATTGAAGGTTAATGAATTTGATACAAGGTCAGAGTTGTCACAGTTGCTTTATATATATATATATATATATATATATATATATATATATATATATATATATATATATATATATATATATATATATATATATATACGTGTATGTGTCATGCCGAATAGGTAAAATTGGTCAATTAGCAAAAACTCATTTAAAATTAAGTCCTTTCTAAAATTTTCTCTTTTACGTTTAAAGATATATTTTTTTTCATTTATGTTAATGTAAAAATTAATAATTTTGTACCAAAAGAACCTTAGAAAACTTACCTAACCTTATTATAACAAGCGCAATTTAATTTAGCCTAATACAACAAAATATATTTTAGATAAGTTTACAATAATTTAATAATAAACAAACACAATGAAATATATTTTTTCTTTAGATTCAGAATGATTTTTTTGAAATTATTGCACACACAAATTTTCGCTTGCCTTATTCGGCAAGAAGAACGTTACCTATTCGTTATCCAAGCCATTACAGGATCCTGGGAATGGGTTCAACAACTTTGTTCACAGGACATCTACAAATAGCAATTGTTCCTAGAATCTTGGCCTCGTTACCGTACACTAACCTTGAAAATGTGAAGCAGATCGGATGAGACGTTCTCGTGTTACGAACGAAATAAGAATAACGGAAAGTTTGAGAAGAAAAAAGAAGGAAAAATATCTGGGAACCACTTAAAAGAAACACTTTTGTTTCTATAAAAGAACGACATTCGTATCTATAAAAGAACGACATTTGTATCTATAAAAGAACGACATTCGTATCTATAAAAGAACGACATTTGTATCTATAAAAAAGCGACATTCGTATCTATAAAAGAACGACATTTGTATCTATAAAAGAGCGACATTCGTATCTATAATAAGAGAACGATATTTGTATCTATAAAATAACGACATTTGTATCTATAATAATAGTACATTACTATCCATAAAGATAGTAAAATAGTACGACATTTCTATCCCTAACTAAAATTTCGTATATAATTAACATTTCTATTTATAATTAACATTTGTTATACAAAAATATCCATAATTAGCATTTCTTAGATAATTAATTTTTTTTAGATAATTATTTAGGTGTATATCAAGGCAAACCTCAGAAATTTATTAATTTATTAAACTATAAATTTTTAAACCATAATTTATAAATCCATAATTTATAAATCCATAATTTATTAATCCATAATTTAGTAAACCATAATTTTTTTAAACTATAAATTAATTACACCACAATTTTGAATTCCTTTTCAATAAGCTGGCAGTGGCAGACACTTCCTGTACCTTGTGACAGAGGAAGTGTCTGGTACTGGCGCCAGAAGAAATACTTTCAATTATACTATTCTTTATGTACATTGATGAAAGACATTTTTGAAGGTCTTGATTGTAAGAGAGAGAGAGAGAGAGAGAGAGAGAGAGAGAGAGAGAGAGAGAGAGATTGAGAGAGAGAGAATTGCCCTCGTCTTCTCTCACTTAATTAGCAAGAAGGAAAAAAATATTTCCGTTGCTCTCAGGTGTCCAATTTCCTGCCTTTGTAAAACATCAATATAGCTGTGATTTATGTTCCTTCACAGCTGTGATTTATGTTCCTTCACAGCTGTGATTTATGTTCCTTCACATCTGTGATTTATGTTCCTTCACATCCGTGATTTGTTTCATCACACCTGTGCTCTATATATCATCACACCTGTGCTCTATATATCATCACACCTGTGCTCTATCTACCATCACACCTGTGCTCCATCTACCATGACACCTGTATTTACAGTAACAACTGCGCCTTCTGATGTACAGGGGAGGTTACTGCTTGTCTGACGTCAGATCTGTAACTAGTTTTTAACCCCTGCAGCCCGGCCTGGGGCCAGGCTCTTCTGTTGATTGCCTCTTCTGCGTCCCGGTGGCCCACATTTCTAGCACGATCTGTCTGGTAAGACACTTGACGGAGGCAGTGATCTAGTTACCTCTTGAACTATGTTTGTCTCGGCATTGTGTTTTGACATATACTGGTAGTAGGCTGAGTAATCTTGGGCCACGGATGTTGACACGGAGTTCTCTTATTGTGAATATGGCGCCTCTGCTTTTCACTGGGGCTGTTTTTCACTTACTCTCATATCTCTCACTCCGGTACGTTGTTATGATATATAGTGATTTAGAGCTGGTCCTCCTGATATGTATTGTCAGGTATATCTCTCATCTCTCCAGAGATGTACATACAGGAATTCCCAGTGGTTTAAATATTTTTTGCCTTTAACTGGAAGTAAACTTATTCTGTACCTTTTTCATCTCTGATATATCTCCTACCTTGAAGAGAGTTGCCAGCAGCACATAATTTAAACGATAGAGAACACAAGATATAAATGGTGTCGCCATTTGTATTCTTTCTCATGTTTTGAAAGTTCTCGTTATCCACCCCGTCATTTTCTGGTCTTCTCGGAATGTGCTTTATTGTGTGTTCTAAAGTGATCGTCTGACATTATTATATCCAAATGTTTTTACATGTTCCTTTCCTTCTGTGAGATGATAGTCCCGTGTTTTGTGTCTAATGTTCGGTTTACAGTTCTTCATTCTTTCCATTTACGAACAGTTGAAATTTCTGTCACTGAACACCATATTATTTTCCATTGTTGATTGGTAGGCTTTATCAGTATCTGATTACAATTTTTCCGTCTCTTCAACTGATATGGCTTCCAGGCTTATATTGATACCGTCTTCTGTAGATGTGTGTTTGTGTGTCCGCTATGAGGATGAGAATCAGTGAAGGTGCTAGGACCCTTGGTATATGAGGATGAGACACAGTGAAGGTGCTAGGACCCTGCCTTGGTATATGAAGATGAGAAAGTGAAGATGCTAGGACCCTGCCTTGGTATATGAAAATGAGAGACAGTGAAGATGCTAGGACCCTGCCTTGGTATATGAGGATGAGACAGTGAAGGTGATAGGACCCTGCCTTGGTATATGAGGATGAAACACAGTGAAGGTGATAGGACCCTGCCTTGGTATATGAAGATGAGAGACAGTGAAGATGCTAGGACCCTGCCTTGGTATATGAGGATGATACAGTGAAGGTGCTAGGACCCTTCCTTGGTATATGAGGATGAGACACAGTGAAGGTGCTAGGACCCTTCCTTGGTATATGAGGATGAGACAGTGAAGGTGATAGGACCCTGCCTTGGTATATGAGGATGAGACAGTGAAGGTGCTAGGACCCTGCCTTGGTATATGAGGATGAAACACAGTGAAGGTGCTAGGACCCTGCCTTGGTATATGAAGATGAGAGACAGTGAAGATGCTAGGACCCTGCCTTGGTATATGAGGATGAGACAGTGAAGGTGATAAGACCCTGCCTTGGTATATGAGGATGAGACAGTGAAGGTGCTAGGACCCTGCCTTGGTATATGAGGATGAAACACAGTGAAGGTGCTAGGACCCTGCCTTGGTATATGAAGATGAGAGACAGTGAAGGTGCTAGGACCCTGCCTTGGTATATGAGGATGAGAAACAGTGAAGATGCTAGGACCCTGCCTTGGTATATGAGGGTGAGACACAGTGAAGGTGCTAGGACCCTGCCTTGGTATACGAAGACGAGAGACAGTGAAGATGCTAGGACCCTGCCTTGGTATATGAGGATGAGACAGTGAAGGTGATAGGACCCTGCCTTGGTATATGAGGAGGAGACAGTGAAGATGCTAGGACCCTGCCTTGGTATATGAGGATGAAACACAGTGAAGGTGCTAGGACCCTGCCTTGGTATATGAAGATGAGAGACAGTGAAGATGCTAGGACCCTGCCTTGGTATATGAGGATGAGACAGTGAAGGTGCTAGGACCCTACCTTGGTATATGAGGATGAGACAGTGAAGGTGCTAGGACCCTGCCTTGGTATATGAGGATGAGACAGTGAAGGTGCTAGGACCCTGCCATGGTATATGAGGATGAGACAGTGAAGGTGCTAGGACCCTGCCATGGTATATGAGGATGAGACAGTGAAGGTGCTAGGACCCTGCCTTGGTATATGAGGATGAGACAGTGAAGGTGCTAGGACCCTGCCATGGTATATGAGGATGATACAGTGAAGGTGCTAGGACTCTGCCTTGGTATATGAGGATGAGACAGTGAAGGTGCTAGGACCCTTCCTTGGTATATGAGGATGAGACAGTGAAGGTGCTAGGACCCTGCCTTGGTATATGAGGATGAGACAGTGAAGGTGCTAGGACTCTGCCTTGGTATATGAGGATGAGACAGTGAAGGTGCTAGGACCCTGCCATGGTATATGAGGATGAGACAGTGAAGGTGCTAGGACCCTGCCATGGTATATGAGGATGAGACAGTGAAGATGCTAGGACCCTGCCTTGGTATATGAGGATGAGAAACAGTGAAGGTGCTAGGACCCTGCCTTGGTATATGAGGATGAGACAGTGAAGGTGCTAGGACCCTGCCATGGTATATGAGGATGAGACAGTGAAGGTGCTAGGACCCTGCCATGGTATATGAGGATGAGACAGTGAAGGTGCTAGGACCCTGCCTTGGTATATGAGGATGAAACAGTGAAGGTGCTAGGACCCTGCCATGGTATATGAGGATGAAAACAGTGAAGGTGCTAGGACCCTGCCATGGTATATGAGGATGAGAAACAGTGAAGGTGCTAGGACCCTGCCTTGGTATATGAGGATGAGACAGTGAAGGTGCTAGGACCTGCCTTGGTATATGAGGATGAGACAGTGAAGGTGCTAGGAACCTGCCTTGGTATATGAGGATGAAACAGTGAAGGTGCTAGGACCCTGCCATGGTATATGAGGATGAGACAGTGAAGGTGCTAGGACCCTGCCTTGGTATATGAGGATGAGACAGTGAAGGTGCTAGGACCCTGCCTTGGTATATGAGGATGAGACAGTGAAGGTGCTAGGACCCTGCCATGGTATATGAGGATGAGAAACAGTGAAGGTGCTAGGACCCTGCCATGGTATATGAGGATGAGAAACAGTGAAGGTGCTAGGACCCTGCCTTGGTATATGAGGATGAGACACAGTGAAGGTGCTAGGACCCTGCCTTGGTATATGAGGATGAGACAGTGAAGGTGCTAGGAACCTGCCTTGGTATATGAGGATGAGACAGTGAAGGTGCTAGGACCCTGCCATGGTATATGAGGATGAGACAGTGAAGGTGCTAGGACCCTGCCTTGGTATATGAGGATGAGACAGTGAAGGTGCTAGGACCCTGCCATGGTATATGAGGATGAGACAGTGAAGGTGCTAGGACCCTGCCATGGTATATGAGGATGAGACAGTGAAGGTGCTAGGACCCTGCCTTGGTATATGAGGATGAGACAGTGAAGGTGCTAGGACCCTGCCTTGGTATATGAGGATGAGACAGTGAAGGTGCTAGGACCCTGCCTTGGTATACTGAACTTTTTACTTTTCTAAAGATTGATTTTCCTTTTTTTTATTTACTTTCACTCTTTTGAGCTCATTAAGTTAGAAAATTAATTTATTTTCCCAATTTTCCTGTTATACATAATGTTATTATTTTATTTTCTATCACTATGTAATCTCATTTGTCAAATGCCTTAGCGAAGTCCGTGTAGACCATAACTGTATTTTGGGTTTCTTCAAAATCCTCCGCAATTCTGTCATTCTGATCTAGTAGTTGTGGCAAGTAGGATTTTCCTACTTTAAAACTATGTTGACTTGGGTCTTCTAAGTCATTCTTGAGAATAAAATTTGTAATTTGGCGTCTCGTAACCCATTCAAAGTTTTTTTTTTTTTGCCAGAGGTCTACTGCCTCATTTGTGGAGAGGAGGTGTGTGTCTGCGTTTGTTAACGCCTCTGTGAGGACTGCAAGGATTACTGACCATAGGATATGGTAAGGAGGGGAGAACAAGGCTGGGAAAGAATAAGGAAATCACTGTAATAGGTTGTGGGAGAATAGGAGGGAGGGGGATGAAAGACTAGCGGCCCCTCCACTATGATGTGTAATGTAAGAGGTTTGTCAGAAAATGCTTGATTCCGCTGAATCGTCGAAATATGCAATAAAATATCTGTGACCAAGACGATTGACAGTGAGACACATTATATATATTGCAAGTTCTAACGCTCCTACACACATATATAGAAGTTCCAAGCTAGTTCTATCTCCAAAGGAAAATGAGTTCTCTTCCTAGTAGTATTTTGTACGTTTTTATAAATAAAGACTTCCATTCATCATGCCAATGTTGTGCATGTGTAAGCATATTTTGTATTCCCTTTGACAACAACGTTGTTATGCTGAGCTAATGATGATACTCTTTCAAGTCACTTGTTTTTCTCCAGGATGGAATACTGTGTATACTGACATCCAGCCTTCAAGGCAGGCTAGACTGCCTTCAAGGCAGGCTAGACTGCCGAACTGGAAAACGTAAAGAGAACTTTTGCTGCTCTTATACTCAAATATCTGAACTACTGGAAGCTGGAAATTGTATGAGCTGTATTTCTTGGAACGAAGACGAGAAAAGTTCATTATAAATTTAACTTAGAAAATCCTGGAGGGACTTGTCCCAAACTTACACACCGAAACTACTCCATAAGAATGCAAGAGAAATTGTAAACGGTGCAAAGTACCTTTAAAGAAACCCCAGGAAGCCGACGGTTATACTAAGAGTGTCAGCGATCCCTGACTTTACAAAGGGGAATTATCAACAAACCTCTGGCTCTCATCAAGAGGGTATTTGATGAGTTCCTCAATTCAGTTCCTAACCAGCTGAGCTGTAGTTTATACACTGGACTGCGTACGGCCAAGCATTGATCAAGCATTGATCCACCTGGTCTGGGACCGGGCCGAGGGGGCACTAACCCAGGGAATCAGCCTTCAGGTATCCTTCAGGTATGTCAGATATATGATCTGTAGGCTGGGAGAGGGGCTATAAAAAATATCTGGGTGTTCAGCTCTCCTGTCATTTAGTGGACTGCTAACACTGATTCTGACTCTTTCAAAATTTGGCTCATTTCTTTTTGTTTATGTGTTTGAAGTTATTGTTGTTAGAGAGCCAATTTAAAAGTGGTTCTCACTTGGATTTTGTGCAGTTGTTGAAATATTCAGCTTTTGTTAATTCCTAACTTCTTTTGTTCTTCTGTCTTGGAGGCAATAAAAAAAATTACATCTGTGGTTTATGTACCGTCACACCTGTGGTTTATGTACCGTCACACCTGTGGTTTATGTACCGTCACACCTGTGGTTTATGTACCGTCACACCTGTGGTTTATTTACCGTCACACCTGTGGTTTATTTACCGTCACACCTGTGGTTTATTTACCGTCACACCTGTGGTTTATGCACCGTCACACCTGTGGTTTATGCACCGTCACACCTGTGGTTTATGTACCGTCACACCTGTGGTTTATTTACCGTCACACCTGTGGTTTATTACCGTCACACCTGTGGTTTATGCACCGTCACACCTGTGGTTTATGCACCGTCACACCTGTGGTTTATGTACCGTCACACCTGTGGTTTATTTACCGTCACACCTGTGGTTTATGTACCGTCACACCTGTGGTTTATTTACCGTCACACTTGTAGTTTATGTACCGTCACACCTGTGGTTTATGTACCGTCACACCTGTGGTTTATTTACCGTCACACCTGTGGTTTATGTACCGTCACACATGTGGTTTATGTACCGTCACACCTGTGATTTATGTACCGTCACACCTGTGGTTTATTTACCGTCACACGTGTAGTTTATGTACCGTCACACCTGTGGTTTATGTACCGTCACACCTGTGGTTTATGTACCGTCACACCTGTGGTTTATGTACCGTCACACCTGTGGTTTATGTACCGTCACACCTGTAGTTTATGTACCGTCACACCTGTGGTTTATGTACCGTCACACCTGTGGTTTATTTACCGTCACACTTGTAGTTTATGTACCGTCACACCTGTGGTTTATGTACCGTCACACCTGTGGTTTATGTACCGTCACACCTGTGGTTTATTTACCATCACACTTGTAGTTTATGTACCGTCACACCTGTAGTTTATGTACCGTCACACCTGTGGTTTATGTACCGTCACACCTGTGGTTTATGTACCGTCACACCTGTGGTTTATGTACCGTCACACCTGTGGTTTATGTACCGTCACACCTGTAGTTTATGTACCGTCACACCTGTAGTTTATGTACCGTCACACCTGTGGTTTATGTACCGTCACACCTGTGGTTTATGTACCGTCACACCTGTGGTTTATGTACCGTCACACCTGTGGTTTATGTACCGTCACACCTGTAGTTTATGTACCGTCACCCCTGTGGTTTATGTACCGTCACACCTGTGGTTTATGTACCGTCACACCTGTGGTTTATGTACCGTCACACCTGTGGTTTATGTACCGTCACACCTGTGGTTTATGTACCGTCACACCTGTGGTTTATGTACCGTCACACCTGTGGTGACCAATACGAGACACAAAATACTCAGACAAGCCAGCAAAAAATAAGTCTTAGCTGTCATGTAGCACTATAGAATGAGAGATAATCAGCTTTGATCCGAGGAGTAAAACTGTAGCTCCAATTCCTAGGCTCAAGAGCCTTCCAAAGGCATCAAGGCACCCTTGGAAATGTGATGAGGTCAAGAGCTCTACATGACCACCACGAAGAGATGGTTGGGTCATTTTGGGGAAATAAGCTACGCTGATGTCTTTACCTGTGATGGGGTTCGAGAGTTATCCTACTCCAGGAGCCCGGCCCTGGACCAGGCTTGTCTGGATACCAGTGACAGGCTCTTGATAAAGGTATTAGAACGTATCCCCCTGTTCCTAGAATCCAACATATTCACTTCCCATTTCCCAAGTCGATAAATTGTACCAGTTTAGCGCTTCCCTATAATAATAATAATAATAATAATAATAATAATAATAATAATAATAATAATAATAACAATAATATGGTGATATTATCGTCACGTGTCAACATTAATTCCTTAAAAGACTATAGGATGCAGCTCAGAGGATGCCTTGTGAAGTATTTACAAGAAGTCTCAACTTTAATCTTGGAAGAACCTTTGAGTGCTGGAAAAATATAAATTAGCGAGACTACGTCAGTGAGTGACTGACGGGTTATGTAAGTCTTGGAGGGAGGAATTGTGTGACGGGAGGTGTGACGGGAATGTGTGACGGGAGGTGAGACGAATTGTGTGAGAGAGACTGAGGAAGAGTGTGAGGGAAGGAGGAAGTGTGTGTGTGTGAGATGTGAGAGAAGGTGTGAGGGAGAAAGTGTGTGATGGGGGAGTGTATGAAGGAAGATGTGAGGGGTGAGTATGACGAAGAGTGTGTGAGTTAGGGAGGGAGTGTGTGATCTATAGAGTTAAAGTGTAACATTGAAATGAAGAAAATACTAGAGTGTGTAGGGGGTATTAGAGGAAGGGATTGAAAGAGTGTAATTTGTTTGTGAATGTGTTAGTAAAGGGTTAAACGAGTGAGGGTGAGCGTGGTGTGTGAACGAGGTAAATCTAGCAACAAAGGCTACCACACGCTCTTTGATGCATATATTTACTCTCACCTCGAGTATGCACCACTCTCTTAGACTGCCTCCTCTCATCGTATATACGTTGAACCATGAAGATCACTATGCAAGGAACACAGTTGTCAAAGAATGTTATTGCATTTTCCTTACAGTATTTGTCCAGCCAGCAATTGACAACAATTGCCCTAGACAACCATTCATTTCCAACTCCTCTCCTTGGCAAAATACCACATATGACAGGGTTCCCACCCTTCTTCCTAATTCTGTCTATTGCTGACCTATAGCTGCTAATTAGCTCCTCACTCCTACGCCTGCCAAAAGTCATCTCGACACTGCCTTGTTGCAACTGGTATTGCAAGAGAGCCTTAAAAACAGGAATAAATGTCATTAACATTGTATATAATTTTCTACACGTCTCCTACCTGACCAGCGTTACTTAGATAGCCAGAAGACAGCTATTTTACCACAAGACGGGCATTGGAACAGCTCTTACAATATACGAATAATAAAAAAACACTATAACTGATCCCAAAAAGTGTATAATGTAGTCCTAAGGAACACCTGTCGTAAAGTTGATTAAGTTTACGAAGGACCTGCCTAGTTTGGGCCAGTAGGCCTGCTGCAGTGTTCCTCCAGTCTTATGTTCTTATATTTGCAGGCGTCTTAAGGAAACACGCCCCAATGTTACCACCCGCACCGGAAATCGAACCATGGACCTCAATGTGTGAACTAAGTGTGCTACCAGCCGACCTAACTGCAGGATAGACATTCCTGGTCAGATGTACTGAGAATGTTATAAAATATCAAGTACGACACATGTACAATACTTTGCATTCTTTATTGTCGAAACGTTTTCACTTGTAAATACACATGATTCAATTTCCTATGTACGTTTCCCAAAAATTTTATTGCTTATAAATAAAACATTATTGAATATCGTTAACATCATTTAGTACATTCGAAACGTTTCGCCTGCGTAGCAGGCGAAACGTTTCGAATGTACTAAGTGATGTTTGTTAACGATATTCAATAATGTTTTATTTATAAGCAATAAAATTTTTGGGAAACGTACATAGGAAATTGAATCATCTGACTGGTTGCCCCAGGGACCAATATGATTTGCCTCTGGTTGAGCGGCTTTGGTCTTTCTGACCAGACATGCTAGTTAAGCCACGCCCAAGCTAGCCAAGTGTGTGTGTACTCACCTAATTGTGGTTGCAGGGGTCGATTCATAGCTCCTGGCCCCGCCTCTTCACTGATTGCTACTAGGTCCTCTCTCTTCCTGCTCCATGAGCTTTATCAAACCTCGTCTTAAAACTATGTATGGTTCCTGCCTCCACTATGTCGCTTTCTAGGCTATTCCACTTCCTGACAACTCTATGACTGAAGAAATACTTCCTAACATCCCTTTGACTCATAGGAGTCTTCAACTTCCAACTGTGACCCCTTGTTTCTGTGTCCCTCTCTGGAACATCTTGTCTCTGTCCACCTTATGTGTGTGTGTGTTAGTTTTTTTTTGTGTGTGTGTGTGTTAGTTTTGTGTGTGTGTGTGTGTAGTTTTGTGTGTGTGTGTGTGTGTGTATGTGTGTGTGTGTGTGTGTGTGTGTGTGTGTGTGTGTGTGTGTGTGTGAATGTGTATGTATGTGTGTGTATGTATGTGTGTATATGTATGTGTGTGTATGTATGTGTGTGTGTATGTATGTGTACTCACCTAATTGTACTCACCTAATTGTGGTTGCAGGGGTCGAGACTCAGCTCCTGGCCCCGCCTCTTCGCTGTCCGCTAATGGGTCTCTGCTCTCCCTGCTCCATGAGCTTTATCATACCTTGTCTTAAAACTATGTATGGTTCCTGCCTCCACTATATCTTTCTCTAGACTATTCCACTTCCTGACTACTCTGTGGCTGAAGAAATGCTTCCTAACATCCCTTTGACTCATCTGAGTCTTCAGCTTCCAGTTGTGTCCCCTTGTTTCTGTGTTCCCTCTCTGGAACATCCTGTCACTGTCTACCTTGTCAATTCCCCGCAGTATTTTGTATGTCGTTATCATGTCTCCTCTGACCCTTCTTTCATCCAGTGTTGTTAGTCCTATTTCCCTCAACCTTTCTTCATAAGACAGACCCCTGAGTTGTGGAACTAACCTTGTCGCCTAATTGTGGTTGCAGGGGTCGATTCATAGCTCCTGGCCCCGCCATGTGTGTGTTTTACCGGCTGTCAACGGCACTTGTCGACAGACTTAGCCTGTTTTGGGTGGCATGTATGTATGTATGTTTGGTAGATAGATAGATAGATAGATAGATAGATAGATAGAAGAGAGAGAGAGAGAGAGAGAGAGAGAGAGAGAGAGAGAGAGAGAGAGAAGAGAGAAAGGATAACTAACAAAAATTCTCTGATAATCACCTATACCAATTTTAAAAATTCTTGAGTACAAAAATCTTCAAAATTCCATTATTTCTACATTCATTCGTTAAATAATTCGTGGATGAGCTTATTCGGCATCACCTTAAATAATTAACATATCCAGTTATTTCATCTTCTATTTTCGAATATGTATCATGAAAAAAATAATAGAAAGATGTAGTGAGACTTTTTTTTTAATTTAAAAATTCCTTTTTAATTAGCTGAAAAAATTGTTTTGATATTTTTTTCATTTGCTAACAAGGACTGGAATATTTATGTTCTGGTGTAGTTAAGATGAGAATTATATTATTATTTTTTGTTATTATTATTATTATTATATTATTATTATTATTATTATTATTATTATTATTATTATTATTATATTGTTATTATTATTATTATTATTATTTTATTATTATTATTATTATTATTATTATTATTATTATTATTATTATTATTATTATTATTATTATTATTATTATTATTATTATTATTATTATTATTATTATTATTATTATTATTATTATTATTATTATATATTATTTATATTATTATTATTATTATTATTATTATTATTATTATTGTATATTATTATTATTATTATTATTATTATTATTATTATTATTATTTTATTGTTATTTATTATATTTATTATTGATATTTTATTATTATTATTATTATTATTATTATTATTATTATTATTATTATTATTATTATTATTATTTTTATTATTATTTTAGCAAAAAAAACTTGAGAGAGAAAAAAAAGAGAGAGATAGAGAGAGAAAGAGGATCATCGTCATTTAAGGTTCTGTGTCTCTTGTTCACCACCACTCAGGTATATTTTAATCCCTAAATTTATGCTCACTGCATAATTCTTTTTAGATGATTGTCTACATTGTTATATTTTGCTGTTAAATACACGAGTTTTCCCTCTTTATAACGAGCGCCTCTGTTGGCGACCACATATTGGCCATCTAACGTTCGGAGAAACTGTATTTAAATGCCGTGTTCTAAGGAATTAAATTCAAATGCTGGGTTTTGAGAATTTAGATTAAAATGTTATGTTTTGAGGATTTAGATTAAAATGCTGTATTCAGAGGATTTGGTTTAAAAAATCCTGAGTTCTGATTATTTGGCTTAAAATCCTCATATTTATTTAATTACGTCCGGATTCACATCTGCTGTGTTCTGAGGATTTGGATTTAAATCCTGTGTTCTCAGGATTCTGGTTTTGTACTTTGACCAGACACGGTAGAGAAATTATGCCGAACATAATACTTATGTAAATTTTATGCAACACATGAACTATATTTAAAATTAATTGGAATAAGTGCCTCACGGGCGAAGCATTTCTGTACGTTCTATTGTTCCCACGGCTGTGATTCCTTCTTTTTAATAATAATAATAATAATAATAATAATAAAGTGATTCTTTCTTTCTCACCATTCCCTACTGAGGGTTATACACTTTTTAGTGTATATATATATATATATATATATATATATATATATACCCTGAGAGATGACTCTCTGTGTGCAAATACACTGAGACATGCAGACCTCACTGTGTATACTGTGTGAGATACACACTTCTTGGTGTATATATCCTGAGAGATATGCACCTATCAATGTATATATCATGTGAGATATACATCTCTCAGTATATATACCTTTAAAGATACTCACCTCAGTTATAATACCAGCGAACACATGTCTCCATTCATGTACCATACGTGATTAGACTGGGTTTAGCGGTGCTCACTTTAGTCATTATTAAGTCAGGCTGAATTATTGAGGCGCTCCTCTAATTTGTAACTTAATCAATCCACGTGTAAGTTAAGGTGAGAGAGAGCAAGTCTCATCCAAGTTACGTGAGGTAGTAGTTAAGTTCGTGTAATCCCCGCCAGCAGGAGGTTGTCAGTGTTGCTGTTGGTTCTCTATTTGACGTCTTGCTGTAAATTCTCTGATAAGAACGTAAGAATAGAGGACAACTGTAGTAGGCCTACTCGCAATCATCTACTCCCATTCTTAAGAACATGAGAAAAAGAGCATAAGAATATCATGTGGAACACTCAAATACAGGGGAATATAACATTGGAAGTAGTTTTGAGGTGATCAGTCCCTCGGCGTTTTTAGAAAGTGGTGAGTTCTTTAGAATAAAAGACTGACCATCTTCTGTCACTCAGATACAGGGGAATATAACACTGGAGACATTACAAGTAGTTTTGAGGTGATCAGTCCTCAGCCTTGGTAGAAGGTGGCGACTCCCTTAGAATAAGAGACTGACCATCTTCTATTAGGACTGAGGGACCGATCACCTCAGAATTACCTCTCCACTTCTACTGTCTCCAGTGTTATAATCACTTGTATTCGACCGAGGAAGCCTGCTGTGTAGGCGAAACGCTTCAGCAACAAAGATATCTAATTAATTCACACGCGTCTAACTCGTCAACGTATCTAATTATTTCACACTTGTCTAACTCATCAACGTTAGAAGACATGAACACTACAGCTCTCACTCCACAATTCCCACTTATAAATAGAAAGAAATAGAGGCAAATTGAAGTAGAATGAGGAAGCAATATAGACATGTAAAAAAAAAAGACACTTTTTCATGGTCTAAAATTGCGACGATTCATTCTTTTATGAAAGACCTGAAAAAGGATTGCTAAAAAGTTTAGTTCTATCAAATTAGACAGAAAAATAAACCACGAAACGGGTGGGGTTCTGGACCCACTGTGAGGGAGTCGTAAAACAAAAAAATATTACATTGTTACTCTGGGTTTGATACCCATCGCAGCTTATGTCACTCGCCTAACTTCCCCCATCAGTGGAAATAACATTATTGAGCAGCTGTGTGAAGTCCTGAACCAGTATAATGGCTTTTCTGGGTAATGAGACTGTTGGTGGTGCAAGGTGGTATTGAACCGTTACCTCTCCAGCACTGGTAGGAGACATTATTGTCAGGTGGTATTGAACAGTTACTTCTCCAGCACTGGTAGGAGGCAGTATTGTCGGGTGGTATTGAACAGTTACTTCTCCAGCACTGGTAGGAGACAGTATTGTCAGGTGGTATTGAACAGTTACTTATCCAGCACTGGTAGGAGACAGTATTGTCAGGTGGTATTGAACAGTTACTTCTCCAGCACTGGTAGGAGACAGTATTGTCAGGTGGTATTGAACAGTTACCTCTCCAGCACTGGTAGGAGACAATATTTGAGGTGGTATTGAACAGTTACCTCTCCAGCACTGGTAGGAGACAGTATTGTCAGGTGGTATTGAACAGTTACTTCTCCAGCACTGGTAGGAGACAGTATTGTCAGGTGGTATTGAACAGTTACTTCTCCAGCACTGGTAGGAGACAGTATTGTCAGGTGGTATTGAACAGTTACTTCTCCAGCACTGGTAGGAGACAGTATTGTCAGGTGGTATTGAACAGTTACCTCTCCAGCACTGGTAGGAGACAATATTATGAGGTGGTATTGAACAGTTACCTCTCCAGCACTGGTAGGAGACAGTATTGTCAGGTGGTATTGAACAGTTACTTCTCCAGCACTGGTAGGAGACAGTATTGTCAGGTGGTATTGAACAGTTACTTCTCCAGCACTGGTAGGAGACAGTATTGTCAGGTGGTATTGAACAGTTACTTCTCCAGCACTGGTAGGAGACAGTATTGTCAGGTGGTATTGAACAGTTACCTCTCCAGCACCGGTAGGAGACAATATTATGAGGTGGTATTGAACAGTTACCTCTCCAGCACTGGTAGGAGACAGTATTGTCAGGTGGTATTTAACAGTTACTTCTCCAGCACTGGTAGGAGACAGTATTGTCAGGTGGTATTGAACAGTTACCTCTCCAGCACTGGTAGAAGACAGTATTGTCAGGTGGTATTGAACAGTTAACTCTCCAGCACTGGTAGGAGACAGTATTGTCAGGTGGTATTGAACAGTTACTTCTCCAGCACTGGTAGGAGACAGTATTGTCAGGTGGTATTGAACAGTTACCTCTCCAACACTGGTAGGAGACAGTATTGTCAGGTGGTATTGAACAGTTACTTCTCCAGCACTGGTAGGAGACAGTATTGTCAGGTGGTATTGAACAGTTACTTCTCCAGCACTGGTAGGAGACAGTATTGTCAGGTGGTATTGAACAGTTACTTCTCCAGCACTGGTAGGAGACAGTATTGTCAGGTGGTATAGAACAGTTACTTCTCCAGCACTGGTAGGATACATTATTGTCAGGTGGTATTGAACAGTTACTTCTCCAGCACTGGTAGGAGACAGTATTGTGAGAGAATATGGAAGAGTTATCTCTCCAGCACTGGTAAAACAAACAGTAGGGTAAGATAATATGGTAGAGTTATCTCTCCAGCACTGGTACAAGAAACAGTATGGTAAAATATATGCTGGAGTAGAGGATTCACTAAAAAAAAGATAAGAAGTAAACAACAAGGTTATGGGATTTAAACAGAGATGTTTGGTCACCATATATCAGATACAAAGAACACTACTTGTACCCAGGTATAAGAGAACTGAGAGCTTTACATAACTTTTGCTAATCCCCTCTACTGAGTGTAACTTTGTTTTCTCTGTACTATATTTGAAATACTTATAAGCGTTTTGTATGTTAAAGCGGTTGTTACAAATGGGCTGTTTTTTTCTGGCTTCCGGAGAGGCCCCCAACCTAATAATTGGGGGGGCCTGTCCGGGAGCCAGAGACGTAGATTACTGTCCATCCATCATGTGGAGTGTAGTGTCGAAGGTATATATGGCACAGGTAAAAATGGTGCAAGTAAAAAGATACAGGCAAAAAATGGTACAGGAAAAATGGTAGGGGTTAAAATGGAGCAGGAAAATGTGGTACAGGTAAAAAATGGTGGAGGTAAAAATGCAGAGGTAAAAATAACACGTAAAATGCAGAGGTAAATATGGCACAGGTAAAATGCAGGGGTAAATATAGTACAGGTAAAATGCAGAGGTAAATATGGCACAGGTAAAATGCAGGGGTAAATATAGTACAGGTAAAATGCAGAGGTAAATATGGCACAGGTAAAATGCAGGGGTAAATATAGTACAGGTAAAATGCAGAGGTAAATATGGTACAGGTAAAAATTGGCACAGGTAAAATGCAGAAGTAAATATATCACAAGTAAAAATTGGAACAGGTAAAATGCAGAGGTAAATATGGCACAGGTAAAATACATGTTTAATTATGGCATAAGTAAAACTGGTACAGGTAAAAGGGCACCGGAAAAAAATTTAACAGGTTAACAATGTCTCAGGTAAATGTGACCCAAGAGAAAAGTAGAAAAAAAGGTACTCCTAACCTAACATAACAATCTAACCTAACATAACGTAATATAACATAACCTAACTTAACCTAACCTAAACTAACATAACCTAACCTAACCTAAGATAACCTAACCTAACCTAACATAACCTAACATAACCTAACCTAACCTAACATAACCTAACATAACCTAACCTAACCTAACCTAAGATAACCTAACCTAACCTAACATAACCTAACATAACATAACATAACCACCACTCTCACCTATACATAGCAGTTCAGCAGATTTTATCTCAGGTTAGCACAAGTCAAGTAGTTTACCATTGAAGTACAGTTGAAGTTGTCTTCCAAGTATAAGTCGCGTAGTCTTCATACTGAGTTCATTTATAGTAGTCTTCGTATTAAATAATTAAATACAATTTAAGTAGTTCTTTAAAGTATAATTTAAGTCTATCCCTTTAAAAATAATGGTTATTATAGCGTCGGATTGTCAACTTATGGACCATGGTTCGAGCCTCTCGTCCACCCTTCAGTTTATTCACTGACGATTGTTTATTGCAACTTGAGTTCATCAGTTATTTTTCTGATTGAAAATGGAGAGGATTTAGCAGCAGCATCAGTCACTAGAGTGAGATAGAGGATTTAGCAGCAGCAGCAGCATCAGTCACTAGAGTGAGATAGAGGATTTAGCAGCAGCATCAGTCAATAGAGTGAGATAGAGGATTTAGCAGAAGCATCAGTCACTAGAGTGAGATAGAGGATTTAGCAAAAGCATCAGTCACTAGAGTGAGATAGAGGATTTAGCAGCAGCATCAGTCACTAGAGTGAGATAGAGGATTTAGCAGCAGTATCAGTCACTAGAGTGAGATAGAGGATTTAGCAGCAGTATCAGTCACTAGAGTGAGATAGAGGATTTAGCAGCAGCATCAGTCACTAGAGTGAGATAGAGGATTTAGCAGCAGTATCAGTCACTAGAGTGAGATAGAGGATTTAGCAGCAGTATCAGTCACTAGAGTGAGATAGAGGATTTAGCAGCAGCATCAGTCACTAGAGTGAGATAGAGGATTTAGCAGCAGTATCAGTCACTAGAGTGAGATAGAGGATTTAGCAGCAGTATCAGTCACTAGAGTGAGATAGAGGATTTAGCAGCAGCATCAGTCACTAGAGTGAGATAGAGGATTTAGCAGCAGTATCAGTCACTAGAGTGAGACAGAGGATTTAGCAGCAGTATCAGTCACTAGAGTGAGATAGAGGATTTAGCAGCAGTATCAGTCACTAGAGTGAGATAGAGGATTTAGCAGCAGTATCAGTCACTAGAGTGAGATAGAGGATTTAGCAGCAATATCAGTCACTAGAGTGAGATAGAGGATTTAACAGCAGTATCAGTCACTAGAGTGAGATAGAGGATTTAGCAGCAGTATCAGTCACTAGAGTGAAATAGAGGATTTAGCAGCAGTATCAGTCACTAGAGTGAGATAGAGGATTTAGCAGCAGCATCAGTCACTAGAGTGAGATAGAGGATTTAGCAGCAGTATCAGTCACTAGAGTGAGATAGAGGATTTAGCAGCAGTATCAGTCACTAGAGAGAGATAGAGGATTTAGCAGCAGCATCAGTCACTAGAGTGAGATAGAGGATTTAGCAGCAGTATCAGTCACTAGAGTGAGATAGAGGATTTAGCAGCAGTATCAGTCACTAGAGTGAGATAGAGGATTTAGCAGCAACATCAGCCACTAGAGTGAGATAGAGGATTTAGCAGCAACATCAGTCACTAGAGTGAGATAGAGGATTTAGCAGCAGCATCAGCCACTAGAGTGAGATAGAGGATTTAGCAGCAGTATCAGTCACTAGAGTGAGATAGAGGATTTAGCAGCAGCATCAGTCACTAGAGAGAGATAGAGGATTTAGCAGCAGCATCAGTCACTAGAGTGAGATAGAGGATTTAGCAGCAGCATCAGCCACTAGAGTGAGATAGAGGATTTAGCAGCAGTATCAGTCACTAGAGTGAAATAGAGGATTTAGCAGCAGTATCAGTCACTAGAGTGAGATAGAGGATTTAGCAGCAGTATCAGTCACTAGAGTGAGATAGAGGATTTAGCAGCAGTATCAGTCACTAGAGTGAGATAGAGGATTTAGCAGCAGTATCAGTCACTAGAGTGAGATAGAGGATTTAGCAGCAGCATCCGTCACTAGAGTGAGATAGAGGATTTAGCAGCAGTATCAGTCACTAGAGTGAGACAGAGGATTTAGCAGCAGTATCAGTCACTAGAGTGAGATAGAGGATTTAGCAGCAGTATCAGTCACTAGAGTGAGATAGAGGATTTAGCAGCAGTATCAGTCACTAGAGTGAGATAGAGGATTTAGCAGCAATATCAGTCACTAGAGTGAGATAGAGGATTTAGCAGCAGTATCAGTCACTAGAGTGAGATAGAGGATTTAGCAGCAGTATCAGTCACTAGAGTGAGATAGAGGATTTAGCAGCAGTATCAGTCACTAGAGTGAAATAGAGGATTTAGCAGCAGTATCAGTCACTAGAGTGAGATAGAGGATTTAGCAGCAGCATCAGTCACTAGAGTGAGATAGAGGATTTAGCAGCAGTATCAGTCACTAGAGTGAGATAGAGGATTTAGCAGCAGTATCAGTCACTAGAGTGAGATAGAGGATTTAGCAGCAGTATCAGTCACTAGAGTGAGATAGAGGATTTAGCAGCAGCATCAGCTACTAGAGTGAGATAGAGGATTTAGCAGCAGTATCAGTCACTAGAGTGAGATAGAGGATTTAGCAGCAGTATCAGTCACTAGAGTGAGATAGAGGATTTAGCAGCAACATCAGCCACTAGAGTGAGATAGAGGATTTAGCAGCAACATCAGTCACTAGAGTGAGATAGAGGATTTAGCAGCAGCATCAGCCACTAGAGTGAGATAGAGGATTTAGCAGCAGTATCAGTCACTAGAGTGAGATAGAGGATTTAGCAGCAGCATCAGTCACTAGAGAGAGATAGAGGATTTAGCAGCAGCATCAGTCACTAGAGTGAGATAGAGGATTTAGCAGCAGCATCAGTCACTAGAGTGAGATAGAGGATTTACCAGCAGCATCAGCCACTAGAGTGAGATAGAGGATTTAGCAGCAGTATCAGTCACTAGAGTGAGATAGAGGATTTAGCAGCAGTATCAGTCACTAGAGTGAGATAGAGGATTTAGCAGCAGCAGCAGCCACTAGAGTGAGATAGAGGATTTAGCAGCAGTATCAGTCACTAGAGTGAGATAGAGGATTTAGCAGCAGTATCAGTCACTAGAGTGAGATAGAGGATTTAGCAGCAGTATCAGTCACTAGAGTGAGATAGAGGATTTAGCAGCAGCATCAGTCACTAGAGAGAGATAGAGGATTTAGCATCATCATCAGTCACTAGAGAGAGATAGAGATAGATGGGAACAGTCGGGAGGGATATTGGACAAGAGTTGGTTAATCAGGACGTATTTCGCGCCTTTGTTGTTCGGGACCGATATCAGGCAGTGGTCGGTTAATCGGGGGTAGGTATCACGCAATGATCGGTTAATCGGCACCGATATCACGCAATGGTCGATTAATCGGAACAGATAACACGCAATGGTCCATTAATCGGGAGGGTTCATTGTACAAAAATCGGTTAATCGCAGATTTTGTACAAGTATAGGTTAATATGGACGAATACTTAGCAAGGGGTGGTTAATTGGAATATATATAGCACAAGAGTCAGTTAATGAGGGCGGAAATTGCGCAAGGGTTCTCTAATGCGGCAGTCACTCTTTCCACTTGAGACCGCAAGTGAACTATCACCTTCCTGGCTCATTTTCCTCTACCCACAAGAGGAGGGGATAATGACATAATGGCCCATATATAACAGCCTGGTTGATCAGACCCTGATCCACCATGAGGTCTGGTCTCAGACCGAGCCGCGGGGGCGTTGACCCCCGATGCCCTCTCCAGGTAAACTCCAGGTAAGATATATATATATATATATATATATATATATATATATATATATATATATATATATATATATATATACGGAACAGAATTCTTCCTCCGTAAGCCATGCGTGTCGTAAGAGGCGACTAAAATGCTGGGAGCAAGGGGCTAGTAACCCCTTCTCCTGTATATATTACTAAATGTAAAATGGGAAACTTTCGTTTTTCATTTTGGGCCACCCCACTTCGGTGGGAAACGGCCGACGTGTTAAAAAAAAAAAAAAGATGTATATAGTGTCGAATAAGCCAACTAGCGAATTAGGCCTTGAAAGAAAAGGGGGTTTTCTGCCGAATAAGCTGAGCCAAAGGTTTTTTATTCCTTAAATCTTCAAAAATCAATCTGAACATATATAAAAAATATATGTATCACTGATTTAAATATATTAAATTTTGGGACCACAGTTGAAGCCTCTCGTCCAACCTTGTGTTTATTCATTGACAGTCGTTCTTAACCTAAGTTTATATACATTGTTGAAGAATAACTCTCTCAGTATATCAGAGCCTTGGGTTTAGAGTTAAAACTTAGGGATTATTCGCAGTTACTACTAGTTATTGAGAGGTATTTGAAGTAGCTTAGAGAGCCAAGCCGATGGCACCCCAGTGACAACAATGTCATGCCATGTGGAAGTAAACAGTGTGGAGAATAAGTTATATACATCAGGTGTGTATATGTCAGTGGGATGAAAATTAGACACATGTACAACATCTGGGTATGTTTACTTATAGACGTTTTGCCCTCCAGTGGCTTTATCAATACAATACATTGGCATAAAGTGAAGATACCCAGATGTTGCACACGCATCTAATCTTGCATCTTGTCGGTATTGTATAGCATTCATGAACAACTGCATATATCAGTGTATATACACCGAGTGTATAGCTCAATACTTATACACTCAGCGTTTAGCTCTTATTTCTTAGACCCAAAGTTTACTTTTATCAATTTCTTTGGGATTCACAAATCCTTGATATTTATTAATCCTAGTGGATCATTAAGACTGTAATTCACTTGCTTTTTTTTTTTCAAAAATTACATATTACTGCCCAGGTGTTATGAGAGTTTATATCCTCATTAAATTACATTTTTGTGTGATAATTTACTTAAATAGCGTAATTATGGAGGAAATATAATTTGGAGAATAATTTCTTACATCCTTACTATGGACAATAATTAGCTCTGCTGATCCGATTGTTAAGGAAATTAATTAATGTAGGTAGTAAGTTGGTAGACAGCAACCATCCAGGGTCGTACTACACTCCTGTCATATGAGTGTGGAACGTAGGTAGTAGGTTGGTAGACAGCAACCATCCAGGGTCGTACTACACTCCTGTCATATGAGTGTGGAACGTAGGTAGTAGGTTGATAGCAACCATCCAGGGTCGTACTACATCCTGTCATATGAGTGTGGAACGTAGGTAGTAGGTTGGTAGACAGCAACCATCCAGGGTCGTACTACACTCCTGTCATATGAGTGTGGAACGTAGGTAGTAGGTTGATAGCAACCATCCAGGGTCGTACTACATCCTGTCATATGAGTGTGGAACGTAGGTAGTAGGTTGGTAGACAGCAACCATCCAGGGTCGTACTACACTCCTGTCATATGAGTGTGGAACGTAGGTAGTAGGTTGGTAGACAGCAACCATCCAGGGTCGTACTACACTCCTGTCATATGAGTGTAGAACGTAGGTAGTAGTAAGTTAATAGACAGCAACCATCCAGGGTCGTACTACACTCCTGTCATATGAGTGTGGAACGTAGGTAGTAGGTTGATAGCAACCATCCAGGGTCGTACTACACTCCTGTCATATGAGTGTGGAACGTAGGTAGTAGGTTGGTAGACAGCAACCATCCAGGGTCGTACTACACTCCTGTCATATGAATGTGGAACGTAGGTAGTAGGTTGATAGCAACCATCCAGGGTCGTACTACATCCTGTCATATGAGTGTGGAACGTAGGTAGTAGTAAGTTAATAGACAGCAACCATCCAGGGTCGTACTACACTCCTGTCATATGAGTGTGGAACGTAGGTAGTAGGTTGATAGCAACCATCCAGGGTCGTACTACACTCCTGTCATATGAGTGTGGAACGTAGGTAGTAGGTTGGTAGACAGCAACCATCCAGGGTCGTACTACACTCCTGTCATATGAATGTGGAACGTATGTAGTAGGTTGATAGCAACCATCCAGGGTCGTACTACACTCCTGTCATATGAGTGTGGAACGTAGGTAGTAGTAGGTTGATAGACAGCAACCATCCAGGGTCGTACTACACTCCTGTCATATGAGTGTGGAACGTAGGTAGTAGGTTAATAGACAGCAACCATCCAGGGTCGTACTACACTCCTGTCATATGAGTGTGGAACGTAGGTAGTAGGTTGGTAGACAGCAACCATCCAGGGTCGTACTACACTCCTGTCATATGAGTGTGGAACGTAGGTAGTAGGTTGGTGGACAGCAACCATCCAGGGTCGTACTACACTCCTGTCATATGAGTGTGGAACGTAGGTAGTAGGTTGGTAGATAACAACCATCCAGGGTCGTACTACACTCCTGTCATATGAGTGTGGAACGTAGGTTGGTAGATAACAACCAACCAGGGTCGTACTACACTCCTGTCATATGAGTGTAGAACGTAGGTTGATAGATAACAACCAACCAGGGTCGTACTACACTCCTGTCATATGAGTGTGGAACGTAGGTTGGTAGATAACAACCATCCAGGGTCGTACTACACTCCTGTCATATGAGTGTGGAACGTAGGTTGATAGATAACAACCAACCAGGAGGGAAAGATACTACGTCTTGTCATAAGACTATGAAACTGAAGCCTTTACATATGTTTTGTATCTGGCTGGATTACTGTCGTGGTTTACTTTGTCTCATCAACAGAAAACATGACAGGAAAATCTTACAACGTCTTAGTACACATTCATCTGTATTTTCCTGTCTATTAAGTAATATTTATTTTTCCTGTAAAACCCTGTATCTCTTCGTCAATTTAAGTGATTTGGTGTGAGGGCGAGACGCGGGGGCGATGATCAACCGAATCATTAACAAATACATACAAATCTTTTACGCGTCCGGAAAAAAATGTGAAGAATAGAGAGTATATTGCTGGAGGACAGGTCAGTTATTACTTCCCTCTGGCTGCTGCTAATGTACACTGCTACACTGAACAAGGTAGATCAGGTATTGTATATATTTACTACATGTATACATGCATCAGAGTATATTATTATAAATATATATATATATATATATATATATATATATATATATATATATATATATATACATATATTATATAATATATATATATATATATATATATATATATATATATATATATATATATATATATATATATATATATATATATATATATATATATATATATATATGTATATATATATATATATATATATATAAATAAATTCTTTCTTTCAACAAACCGGCTGTATCCCACCGAGGCAGGGTGGCCCAAAAAGAAAAACAAAAGTTTCTCTTTTTAACATTAGTAGTGTATACAGGAGAAGGGGCTACTAGCCCCTTGCTCCCGGCATTTTAGTCGCCTCTTACGACACGCATGGCTTACGGAGGAAGAATTCTGTTCCACTTCCCCATGGAGATAAGAGGAAATAAACAAGAACAAGAACTAGTAAGAAAATAGAAGACATCCCAGAGGGGTGTCTGTATATATGCTTGTACATGAATGTGTAGTGTGACCTAAGTGTAAGTAGAAGTAGCAAGACGTACCTGAAATCTTGCATGTTTATGAGACAGAAAAAAGACACCAGCAATCCTACCATCATAAACAATTACAGGCTTTCGTTTTACACTCACTTGGCAGGACGGTAGTACCTCCCTGGGTGGTTGCTGTCTACCAGCCTACCACCTAGGATATATATATATATATATATATATATATATATATATATATATATATATATATATATATATATATATATATATATATATATATATATATACTATTCACAAGGGCTTATTCTGAATGAAGTTTGCAATATATACCTATTATTTTACGTTTCCATGTGACATGAAAATACTAGCTATCCTCCTCCCAGAGTATTAAACGTTTAACTAGCTGCACTATACCTTATTCAAATGTGCTCCCTTTGGTCTTAAGAGTATTGCAATTTGGCAACCCTGACAAGTGCTTTTGATCATAACGATCAAACGAACACAAGAATATGCAGTAGTACCAGCTTTCAAATGGTCTTGTGATAACATCACTAAACCCACACCTGTGATAACGTCACTAAACCCACACCTGCGATAACATCACTAAACCCACACCTGTGATAACATTACTCAACACACAACTGTGATAACATTAGTCAACATTAGTGAACTCACAAGTGTATACTTTTTAAAATGTCTTTGAAGGGTTTCGAGACTTTTTCTACTCCCACAGCCCCGCCCTGGGTCAGGTTTGTTTGGTGCTTTCCTGATCAGCCAGGCTGTTACTGCAGGCGGCCCGCTGGCCCACATATTCTTCACAGCCTGGTTAATCTGTCACTTGGCGGAGGTCCATGTCCAATTACTTCTTAAATATTTCTCACTCGATTATACAGATTTAGGACCAGGTCCTCAAGCACCTCCCACTTATGTATTATCATATGCAGAATAACCACTGTGAAAAAAATAGTAAAATTCGTGATTTATCACATCTAGAATTATACTATTTTTTCACAGTGGGTTATTTTGCATATTGTGATAGCACCTGTTTACTGTGATCTTATTTGCATATATTATCATGTGTCTCTCCTCCTTCGCTCCAGTGAGTACATATTTAGGATACTGAGGTGTTCCCAGTAATGTAAATGCTTTATCAAAGAAGAAGCCACAATACGGTGACTGGAACAGAACACAAATACCCGTACATGGGAGAGAGAAAAGCTTATGACTATGTTTTGGTTCCACTTTATTGGCTCTATGTGGACCATAAATGATCTCTGAATCTGTTCAGCTCTGATACCTCTCCTGCCCTGAATGGAGCCGTCAATACTGAACAATACTGTAAGAGAGAAAGCACAAGGGATCTGAAGTGTCACCATAACACTATTTCTCCTGCTTTGTAAGTTCTCATTATCCACCGTCATTTTCCTGGCTTACCTTGTTTGTGTTCTTTATAAAAAAGTCGATCGACATTATTACACCTAGATCTCTCACATGTTCCTTTCCTTCTATTTGGTGATCTTTTTGCGTTTTGTATAAAGTATTTCTGAGTTCTTTATTCTTTCCATAATTAAGCAGTTGGAACTAGTCACCATTGAATGTCATGTTGTTTACCACTGTCCACTGGGCTGCCAACTCACAAAAAGTGTGATAACATCAGTCAACTCACAAGTGTAATAACATCAGTCAACTCACAAGTGTGATAACATCAGTCAACTCACAAGTGTAATAACATCGGAGAACTCATAATATGTTTGATAACATCAGTCAGCGCACAAGACAACTGCTGTGGATGTTTTGATAAAAGAGGTAAAAGCCTCTGTTGTGGTTCTGTAATGTTGCCTCTTCGAAAATCTATACATCGAGTTTTCTGTGCCGCTCTTGCTCAACAAATCCAACTTTGCAAGGCAATAAATCGAAGCACCAAAGTAGTTTTCGGATTTAATGACTTCTGTTAATTTCTCTCTCTCTCTCTCTCTCTCTCTCTCTCTCTCTCTCCCTCTCTTACACTAAGAGTTCTTTCTTTAATTTACAAGCTAAGAGCTCATACCTACCTCAGCTCATTTGAAAGCCTTACCTTGCATTATCTTTATTAATTTTTTATTGTTACGACAACTACAACTGGAACAGGACGAAGCTGGAGCCAACTGTGGGATACGGATTTCATCATCTGACTCTTTTTCAGCGTTATTATTATACTCTCTCTCTCTCTCTCTCTCTCTCTCTCTCTCTCTCTCTCTCTCCCATTAAGTCGTCGATGGAGACGACGTAGTAAACACTATTTACTTAGTAATAAATACAGTGTCCATACACTTAGCATTATAACAGAGGCGATAATTGGTAGATGAGTTGCTGATTTCTGTATATAATTTGTACAATGATTTAGAAAACCAAGTTGATAAATGAGACGCTTGTGCAAAATTTGGGTATCTTTATTCTGGCAACGTTTCGCCTCCCAGTGACCTCTTCAGTCCGATACAAAGAACGGTGAAAGATGAGGAGAAGTTTGAGGTAATTAGTCCCTCTGCCTGGCGTTGATGTGTTCACTCTATAAGATTTCTTCGGATTTTTAACCCCGGAGGGTTAGCCACCCAGGATAACCCAAGAAAGTTAGTGTGTCATCGAGGGTTCTTAATCTTGTCCCCCAGGATGCGACCCACACCAGTCGACTAACACCCCAGGTACCTATTTGCTGCTAGGTGAACATGACAACAGGTATAAGGAAACACGTCGAAATGTTTCCACCCACCGGGAATCGAACCCGGGCCCTCCGTGTGTGAAGCGATAGCTCTAGCCACCAGGCCACCGGGCCTGGTGGCATATACTATAAGGGGCTTACATACTGTAAACAAGCGAAGTGAAGTGGAATCACCAGTTGGAAAACCCACCTGTCGAAGAAGGTCGTGTCTTTAAGTCAGACAAGCTCTTGTACTGGACTGAAGAAACACTGGGTGATGTGTACGTCAACACCAGATTTGAAAACCTTATGAACAAGATGTTGCATTTCTAAATAGATGTCTTGCTTCAGCAGTTCTTTTTGCTGTTGAGGGTATCCACTTTGCTCTTTTCTGTAGCAGTGATTACACTTAGTGGCTAGGAGGGCCATGTCTTGCTCAAGAAATCGTAATGACACGGCTTTGAGGGGACTTGAGCTAGAGTTCGTCACGGCCACGCTAGCGGGAGATTCGTCTGTAAAAACTTGCATTTGTGGACACTGTATTGCCTATGCTAACCTTCCTATGGTGTATAAATATACCTAGTTGGATGAATCTTATTGTAGCCAGCTAGCCCAGTGGCTAGCGCGTCGGTCTGGAGTTTTATGACTCTCTGACCGCGGGTTCTAACCCCACCCGTGGTATGGTTTGTTTTTACTCTTATTGTGTTTCTTTGCAAGTTCGATGGTAGAGTTTCATTCGGCTTCACCTGCTGATCTTGATGTTTTGTTAGGTATTCAACCTCATGGTTTTGTAATTGATGGGTTCGTTACTGGGTCTGGCGTCCTTGATGATTTATGACGACGTTTCGGTTCGACTTGGACCATTTACAAGTAACAGTGTGACTTATAAATGGTCCAAGTCGGACCGAAACGTCGTCATAAAATTCTGTCTCCTATGTGTGGGTTATTTATGTATTGTTCAAGTCGCGGTATTGTGACTTTTTGTTCTTCATGAATTGGTAAGTTTTTAATATAGTTCCTGGATGGGCTTGTAACTATATACAAGCCAACTGAGACTCTGTGGATGGTATCTACGTCCTTCCTCACACCCACGTCTGGCCCTCCTGCCTCATCTAGGCCAACTGAGGCCCTGTGGATGGTATCTACGTCCTTCCTCACACCCACGTCTGGCCCTCCTGCTCATCTAGGCCAACTGAGACTCTGTGGATGGTATCTACGTCCTTCCTCACACCCACGTCTGGCCCTCCTGCCTCATCTAGGCCAACTGAGGCCCTGTGGATGGTATCTACGTCCTTCCTCACACCCACGTCTGGCCCTCCTTCATCTAGGCCAACTGAGACTCTGTGGATGGTATTTACGTCCTTCCTCACACCCACGTCTGGCCCTCCTGCCTCATCTAGGCCAACTGAGGCCCTGTGGATGGTATCTACGTCCTTCCTCACACCCACGTCTGGCCCTCCTGCCTCATCTAGGCCAACTGAGGCCCTGTGGATGGTATCTACGTCCTTCCTCACACCCACGTCTGGCCCTCCTGCCTCATCTAGGCCAACTGAGGCCCTGTGGATGGTATCTACGTCCTTCCTCACACCCACGCCTGGCCTTCCTGCCTCATCTAGGCCAACTGAGACTGTGGATGGTATCTACGTCCTTCCTCACACCCACGTCTGGCCCTCCTGCCTCATCTAGGCCAACTGAGACTGTGGATGGTATCTACGTCCTTCCTCACACCCACGTCTGGCCCTCCTGCCTCATCTAGGCCAACTGAGGCCCTGTGGATGGTATCTACGTCCTTCCTCACACCCACGTCTGGCCCTCCTTCATCTAGGCCAACTGAGACTCTGTGGATGGTATCTACGTCCTTCCTCACACCCACGTCTGGCCCTCCTGCCTCATCTAGGCCAACTGAGGCCCTGTGGATGGTATCTACGTCCTTCCTCACACCCACGTCTGGCCCTCCTGCCTCATCTAGGCCAACTGAGGCCCTGTGGATGGTATCTACGTCCTTCCTCACACCCACGCCTGGCCTTCCTGCCTCATCTAGGCCAACTGAGACTGTGGATGGTATTTACGTCCTTCCTCACACCCACGTCTGGCCCTTCTGCCTCATCTAGGCCAACTGAGACTGTGGATGGTATCTACGTCCTTCCTCACACCCACGTCTGGCCCTCCTGCCTCATCTAGGCCAACTGAGGCCCTGTGGATGGTATCTACGTCCTTCCTCACACCCACGTCTGGCCCTCCTTCATCTAGGCCAACTGAGACTCTGTGGATGGTATCTACGTCCTTCCTCACACCACGTCTGGCCCTCCTGCCTCATCTAGGCCAACTGAGGCCCTGTGGATGGTATCTACGTCCTTCCTCACACCCACGTCTGGCCCTCCTTCATCTAGGCCAACTGAGGCCCTGTGGATGGTATCTACGTCCTTTCTCACACCCACGTCTGGCCCTCCTGCCTCATCTATCCACAGCGCTGACACCACAGCTCCAGCAGTATGAATACATCACACGCCTCTGTTGAGGTATTCAAACCCACTACATCAGATGTCAACATCCGGAACGGGAAGTCATTGTTGCATTATCGTGAGTCAGATTTAACCTCGCTTGAGTGGGATGGCAGTGTTGTTCTGTATATAAATGGGAAGCGCTGGATCCGCAAGGGAGAGGGAATGGGAACAGTTTTGGGGTTTTGCTTGAGGAAGGAAGGGTGGTGGGAGGGGGAGGGTGTGTGTGTGTAGTGGTTTAAGTCAATGGTTTATGTTAGGGGCTTGCTGACTTGGATTATTAGTCACGATATTTACAACACAGCCACACTAGTTAGGCACTACCACTACCACACCAAAACCACCACACTACCATCGCCACCACCATCACCACTACCACACCACCATCACCACTACCACACCACACCACCACTACCACCACCACCACCACCACCACCACCACCACCACCACCACACCACCACCACCACCACCACCGCCGCCGCCAACGCCTTACCACACCCCCCACCGCCACCACACCACACCCACCATGCCCACCACCACCGACACCACCACTTCCACTGCCAGCCGCCCCACTGCCACCACACCACCCACCACCACCCACCACACCACACACCACCACACCACCGCCCACCATCACCAGCCACCACCACGCCACCACACCACCACCCACCACCACTGACCACCGCACCACCACCACCACCACCACCAGCCACCACCCCACCACCACACACCACCACCACCCCGCCACCACCACCACCACCACCACCACCACCACCACCACCACCCCCACCACCACCACCACCGCCCCCACCACCACCACCACCACCACCACCACCACCACAGCCCACCACCACCACCACCGCCACCACCACCCCCCCACCACCACCTGCCACCACCACCCCCCACCACCACCACACCACCCACCACCACCACACCACCACCCACCACCACCACCACCACCACCACCGCCGCCACCACCACCACCACGCCACCACCACCGCCACCACCCCCGCCACCACCACCACCGCCACCCACTGACCACCACCACCACCACCACCACCACCACCGCCACCACCACCACCACCACCACCACCACTGCCACCACCACCACCACCACCACCACCACCACCACCACCACCACCACCACCCCACCACCACCACCCCACCACCACCACCACCCCGCCGCCACCACCACCACCACCACCACCACCACCACCCCACCCACCACACCACCACCACCACCACCACCACCACACCACCACCACCACCACCACCACCACCACCACCACCACCACCACCACCACCACCACCACTGGACCGTGAAGCAGGGGTAAAATTTCTTTTCAGGTTCGTAAGCTTTGCTCTTCAATACAAATTGAAGAAAATTCGGCATTTTTCCTTTTCCGTTTTTTCCCTCTCTTCATCTCTTTCTCTTCCTCTCCTTTTCTCTTTCTCTCTTTTCCTCTCCTTTTCTATTTCCCATTATCTCTTAATATTTCTCTTATTACTTTCATTTTCTCTCCTTTAATATTACTATTATACATTCGTCTCTATCTCAATTTTATCCTATTTCTTATTCTATCTTTTCTATTATCTCTCAGTCTCGCTCATGAGGGGAGATTTAGTTTATCTCATTAACATTAAATTTACACAGAAGGTTCACCATCATTCAGGACAATCACCCCCTTTAATTAGTTCAACTTATCCAGCGTGGGCAGTGTCAATGGTGGTATCAACCTTCAGTCTAGACAGTACCACTGGTACCATCAGCTGTATCAGTCTAGACAGTACCACTGGTACCATCAACTGTATCAGTCTAGACAGTACCACTGGTACCATCAACTGTATCAGTCTAGACAGTACCACTGGTACCTTCAACTGTATCAGTCTAGACAGTACCACTGGTACCATCAACTGTATCAGTCTAGACAGTACCACTGGTACCATCAGCTGTATCAGTCTAGACAGTACCACTGGTACCATCAGCTGTATCAGTCTAGACAGTACCACTGGTACCATCAACTGTATCAGTCTAGACAGTATCACTGGTACCTTCAACTGTATCAGTCTAGACAGTACCGCTGGTACCATCAACTGTATCAGTCTAGACAGTATCACTGGTACCATCAACTTCCTCAGTCTAGACAGTACCGCTGGTACCATCAACTTCCTCAGTCTAGACAGTACCACTGGTACCACCAACTTCCTCAGTCTAGATAGTACCGCTGGTACCATCAACTTCCTCAGTCTAGACAGTACCGCTGGTACCATCAATTTCCTCAGTCTAGACAGTACCACTGGTACCACCAACTTCCTCAGTCTAGACCGTACCACTGGTACCATCAACTTCCTCAGTCTAGACAGTACCACTGGTACCACCAACTTCCTCATTCTAGACAGTACCACTGGTACCACCAACTTCCTCACTCTTGACAGTACCGCTGGTACCACCAACTTCCTCATTCTAGACAGTACCACTGGTACCACCAACTTCCTCAGTCTAGACAGTACCGCTGGTACCATCAACTTCCTCAGTCTAGACCGTACCACTGGTACCATCAACTTCCTCAGTCTAGACAGTACCACTGGTACCACCAACTTCCTCAGTCTAGACCGTACCACTGGTACCATCAACTTCCTCAGTCTAGACAGTACCACTGGTACCACCAACTTCCTCAGTCTAGAACGTACCACTGGTACAACCAACTTCCTCAGTCTAGACAGTACCGCTGGTACCACCAACTTCTTCATTCTAGACAGTACCACTGGTACCACCAACTTCCTCAGTCTAGACAGTACCGCTGGTACCATCAACTTCCTCAGTCTAGACAGTACCGCTGGTACCATCAACTTCCTCAGTCTAGACAGTACCAGTGGTACCATCAACTTCCTCAGTCTAGACAGTACCACTGATATCATCAACATCCTCAGTCTAGACAGTACCGCTGGTACCACCAACTTCCTCAGTCTACACAGTGCCACTGGTACCACCAACTTCCTTAGTCTAGACTACCACTGGCACCACCAACTTCCTCAGTCTAGACAGTACCACTAGTACCACCAACTTCCTCAGTCTAGACAGTACCACTGGTACCACCAACTTCCTCAGTCTAGACAGTACCACTGGTACTATCAAGTTCCTCAGTCTAGACAGTACCACTGGTACTATCAAGTTCCTCAGTCTAGACAGTACCACTGGTACTATCAAGTTCCTCAGTCTAGACAGTACCACTGGTACCACCAACTTCCTCAGTCTAGACAGTACCACTGGTACTATCAAGTTCCTCAGTCTAGACAGTACCACTGGTACTATCAAGTTCCTCAGTCTAGACAGTACCACTGGTACTATCAAGTTCCTCAGTCTAGACAGTACCACTGGTACCACCAACTTCCTCAGTCTAGACAGTACCACTGGTACCACCAACTTCCTCAGTTTAGACAGTACCACTGGTACCACCAACTTCCTCAGTCTAGACAGTCTCGTTGGATAATATCTGCACACTTGCCTTTATTCCTGTGGGTTCAGTTTCTCTTAGACATTATAACCCAATCACAATTTGACTTAAAAGAAAAACAGTTTGATCCTCACTAGATCTTCATTGTACTCATCTGTTTCCCTGCTGCAGTCATCAACAGCCTCACTGATCAGAGACCAAATCAAGACTAATGAACGGAGGATCGAACCCCACACTACTTCTTGTGTTGAATGACACTCATAGATTCAGCATTTCCCTGCCCGAAATACTCTTAATAGGGTGGTTAATGGGGTTTCAAGTCTATCAACTACACGCGGGTCATTAAAGCTGCTGGGTAACTTTTTTTCACCACCAGTCAAGAATATTTTAAACCCTAAAATTGGGATTAAACACACAACATACACCGTATATGCTGAGAAATACACTTCTCGGTGTATATAACCTGGGTTCTGCATAGCCAGGGGCTTGCCATGTGTACTGTTAAATGCCATAACATTTTAGAAAACTATGTATCGCGTGGAAATATTATTATTATTATTGTTATTATTATATTATTGTTATTATTATTATTATTAATATTATTATTATTATTATTATTATTATTATTATTATTGTTGTTGTTATTTTTATTTTTATTATTATTGTTATTATTATTGTTGTTATTATTATTATTATTATTATTATTATTATTATTATTATTATTATTATTATTTCATAAATTTAAGCCTCTTATTTTGCTAAGTGTACAGTTTCTTGTATTAACGTTAGCGAGATCAATCTCTTCGAATAATATGGTACATTAGAGCTTTATAAGCACAACTAGTATCTGCATACTAGACTAACTGCTCAAAGGTGTCCAGCGCGTCTGGCCTCGCCATCAGTGTTCCGCTGCCTAGTTGGTCGTAATCTAGGAGTTGGTGTCCTCGGTAATCTTATCAGGCGACTCGTAGCACCCAATATCCTTCGTTAGAGGTCCATGTTGACCTTTAATGGAGCCTGGGAACGTCTCAATGAAGGTTAATGCATCTCTGTGAGCTCTTCCGCCAGGTCATTTTCTGGCGGCGCTCTCCTTGCAGTGTGTGACGGTAGCCGGTGATGTGTTTTCCTTACGATAGCTGTCAGCTTACTGGCTCAGGTAGTTTTGGCTGTTTAAAGTGATGGTTGATGCCTCTTCGTGTTAAAAACAACACTGGTGATGATGATGCCTCTCCATGTTTTTCAAACACGACTGCTGAGGCCTCTCCATGTTTTTTAAACACGACTGCTGAGGCTTCTCCATTCTACATGTTTTTTAAACACGACTACTGAGGCCTCTCCATGTTTTTTAAACACGACTGCTGAGGCTTCTCCATTCTCCATGTTTTTTTAAAAAAGACTGCTGAGGCCTCTCCATGTTTTTTAAACACGACTGCTGAGGCCTCCATGTTTTTTTAAACAAGACAGCTGATGCCTCTCCATGTTTTTTAAACACGACTGCTGAGGCTTCTCCATGTTTTTTAAACACGACTGCTGAGGCTTCTCCATGTTTTTTAAACAAGACAGCTGATGCCTCTCCATGTTTTTTAAACAAGACAGCTGATGCCTCTCCATGTCTTAAACACGACAAAAGTCATCCTTCCGTGTCCTTGAGATGGCGTCTGTAATCCTACAGGAGTTATCATTTCCGCATTTCAACTTTGCGCTTGACTTACTGTTTTCTACTAGCGGGTACGCCACAGAGACCGTGATTATGTCACAGTGGTTGTGGGAGAGAGGGAAGACGAAGGAGAGGGTAAAGGAGCGAGAGGATTGAAGGAGAAAGGGAGCAGTGACACGGTGGCTGTATCTGGTAGGAGGCTTTAGAGAGGTGGGTGTGAAAGGGGAAGCAACGAGGGATTTCTGTGCGGGGGGATGGATGGGGGGGGTATATGTGTGAAGGGTTAGGAGGATCTTGGATTGGGGAGACGTGAGAGGAATGATGATTCTGGGGAGGTGGTAGAGAGGAAGGGGTGTTATGAGCAGAGAAGGAGGGTGAGAGAAGACACATTTCTCAAATTTTAATACCCCCTCCACTCTTAAAGATCTCTCTCTGTCTATCTGTCTGTTTGTCTGTCTGGCTGTCTGTCTGTCTCTGTCTCTGTCTCTCTCTCTCTCTCTCTCTCTCTCTCTCTCTCTCTCTCTCTCTCTCTCTCTCTCTCTCTCTCTCTCTCTCTCTCTCTCTCTCTCCACTCTCATAACTTAGGACGTATTGGCTGGCAAATATGATCAGCGTGGGACTATATCCTATGCACTCGCTTGCAGTGGTGGCTCTCGTCTCTGCTTCCCAAATACCAGCGCTCCAGATGTGATTTACCGAGCAACTCACACGGGAACGACGCCGAGTTAGTATCAGGAGAATTTTCTCTAGCAGAGGCAGGAAAGTTGCATAAAATGCTCGGAATTTTTACGGGCAGGAGTTAGGAGACGGAAGAGACGTGATGAATAGAAATAGGGAAAATGGAGTGAATAATTTTGGAAAGAAGGGAATGTTTATATAGGGACTGTGTGTAGGCACATGTGAATTACGTTGGCTGTCACTTGAGGTTTGTAAGTTGTGTGAAATGTAAATTGGGGCTCTAGTCTGCAGTGCTCCCTCATATCTTTCCTGACACAGGTTTGGGAGAAGGCTTTTATTGCTACATCTACGCTCTGAGCAGAGCTTTATTTTCAAGTCTACACTGGGCGAAACGTTGTCTGTATAAAAGCTTGCTCTGCAGTTTTTGTCTTTATGGCGAAATCGCAATGACACGATGGTCAACGACTCAGAACGGAACGAGGTACAGTGGACAGCGCACTGGCCTGATAGTTGTAGCCGGGCTTGCTTTGGTTTCAAACCCATCTGAGTTGTGCCTTTATCTTCACTGAGTTGTGTCTTTATCTAGAAGAGAGAACGACCAGAGTTGACATGATTACGATGTACAAAATACTCCGAGGAGTTTACAGTTGATCAGGAGAGTCTGAGAGATGAGTCACAGATAAACGAGGTCACAGCTGGAAGTTAAAAGCACAGATGAGCCACAGCAACGTTAGGAAATACTTCTTTAGCCTTAGAGTGGTCAGGAAGAGGAACGACCTAGACAGCGAAGTGAAAGAGGCAGAATCTATACATAGCTTTAAGAAAAGGTGTGATAAGGCTCACGCAGCCAAAAGAGACTGAAACCAGTAGCGGCCAACAGAGAGGCGGGTCCAGGAGCTGCAACAACGATTAGGATACACACACACACACACGCACAGAAGAGGTACGATAAAGCTCATGGCGGGAGAGAATGGACCTAGTAGCGACCAGTGAAGAGGCGGGGCCAGGAGCTGTGACTCAACCCCTTCATCCACAAATAGGTCAGTACACACACACAACCAGCACGGATTCAGGGGCGAGAAATCCTGTGTCACAAACCTACTGAAGTTCTATGACAAGGTGACAGCAGTAAGACAAGAGAGAGAGAGGGGTGGGTAGATTGCGTTTTCTTGGACTATAAGAAGGCTTTTGACATAGTTCCACACAAGAGATTAGTGCAAAAGCTGGAGGACCAGGCAGGTATAACAGGGAAGGCACTGCAGTGGATCAGAGAATACCTGTCGGGAAGGCATCAGCGAGTCATGGTACGTGACAAGGTGTCAGAGTGGGCTCCTGTGACGAGCGGGGTTCCACAAGGGCCAGTCCTAGGATCGGTGCTGTTTCTGGTATATGTGAATGACATGACGGAATGAATAGATTCAGAAGTGTCCCTGTTTGCAGATGATGTGGAGTTAATGAGGAGAATTCAATCGGAGGAGGACCAAGCAAGACTACAAAGGGATCTGGACAGGCTGCAGGCTTGATCCAGAAACTGGCTCCTGGAGTTCAATCTCACTAAGTGCAAAGTCATGAAGACTGGGGAAGGGCAAAGAAGGCCGCAGACCGAGTACAATCTAGAAGGCCAGAGCCTACAAACCTCACTCAAGAAAAAGGATCGTGGGGTGTGTATAATACCGAGCAAATCTCTTGAGACGCACATCAACCAAATAACTGCTGCAGAATATGGGCGCCTAGCAAACTTAAGAATAGCTTTCCGACATCTCAGTAAGGACTCGTTTAGGACTCTGTACATCGTGTACGTCAGGCCCATATTGGAATATGCAGCACAAATTTGGAACCCACACCTGGCCAAGCACGTCATGAAATTAGAGAAAGTGCAGAGGTTTGCAACAAGACTAGTCCCGGAGCTAAGGGAAATCGACCTAACGACACTGGAGGACAGGAGAGATAGGGAAGATATGATAACGACATAAAATACTGAGAGGAATCGACAAGGCGTACAGAGACAGGATGCTCCTGAGATGGGGCACAGCAATAAGGGGTCACAGTTAGAAGTTAAAGGCTCAGATGAGTCACAAGGGTGTTAGGAAGTACTTCTTCAGTTATAGAGTTGTCAGGAAGTGGAATAGTCTGGAAAGTGATGTAGTGGAGGCAGGAACCATACATAGCATTAAGAAGAGGTATGATAAAGCTCATGGAGCAGGGAGAGAATGGTCCTAGTAGCGACCAGTGAAGAGGCGGCGCCAGGAGCTATGACTCAACCCATGCAACCACAATTAGGTGAGCACACACGCACTGTACCCATGAAACATGCACATCCTTGTTGCGTTACTGACACAGATGGTTGAACATACAAAGCGACGTGCTTACTAACAAATGGAACAACATTACACGTTGCTCTAGTGAAAATAACAGGATGGGAGGTGTGGGGTGTCGATGTTGATCATCCTAGCACCACACATGGTCCTCTGGTGATAATGACGTGCTGGGATGCAGATGGGTCGATGTTGAGCGTCCTAGCACCACCCATGGTCCTCTGGTGATAATGACGTGCTGGGATGCAGATGGGGTCGTTGATGAGTGTCCTCTCACCTTCCAATTTCACCTCCCAGATAGTGATACTTGCCCCCAGCATTAAGAACATAAGAAAAAAGGAACACTGCAGCAGGCCTTCTGACCCATGCGAGGCAAGTCCATGTCACTCCCCGGCAGACTGAAAGGTTGACGCTTCTAAAAAAAATCTTCCCATTCACTATAGCTTTTAACATTATTTTTATATATCTTATTATATGTTTTTTTCTTAGTTTTAATTTATCTCTCCCTTCCAGACAACAAACTTATGTTCGCATCTCGTCAAAAGTAGTATAGACAAACAAAATTTCTCTCTCTTACTTCCCCCTTTTTCCTACTTTGGGGAAAGGGGGAATCACAGGTGCTTCCCCTCACTTGTTCTAATACTTCAGCTTCACCTACAAGGCTTGCTAATTCTCCAGCACTAGAGTTAAAACTGGCAGCTGGCTCAGGTGTACAATTGCTCTCTAATTTTCTAGCCTTTCTCCATACTGCAGTTATACAGATGGTGTTGGATTGTATACATAGTGGATCATAATGTTGCTAACACTTTAGTATGAATACGAAAGTTATAGCCTTTCATTATTGTAGCAAGGGAGTAAGCTGGAGGTATATATAAAAAATTATATCATAACATCAGTTCAATAATAGTATACAGTACCGACAAGACGAGCAATTAGGCACATGTATAACACCTGAGTATCTTTTAAAGATACCCAGGTATTTCATGTGTGTCTCATTTCTCATTAACAGGCTGCGTTAATATTAATTTGGAAGTTCCTGGGGTCAGCTCCTGATCATTAGGGCTGTGGTGTTTACCTTGAACTTTGTGTAATGTGGTAGTTATGCAAGAGTGCTATACAATACCGTCAAGATGTAATTAAGACACATGTGCAACATCTGGGTATCTTTATAGTGGACGTTTCGCCCTCCAGTGGCTTTATCAATACAAATTCTAGGACATAATATGAAGAGAGTAGAACTATATACAAAAGATGAGGTAATCAGTCCTTCGGCCTTGGAGTTGGTGTGTTCAGCACCGTAGGTGTGGAGATTCTGAAGTAAAGGTAAGCAGGCTTGACCTTAAATAGGCGACAGCTGAAGGGACGGGTAGCAGACGAGGGAATAGTCACTGGTAGGCAGGACTCCCCAGTGGAAGTAGGTCATACCCAAAGAGATGGGTTAGTTGTAGTAGTAGTCGTAGCCGTGAAGGAGGTTATGTGCAGGTCCTGCCTACCAGTGACTATGCCCTCGTCTGCTACCCGTCCCTTCAGCTGTCGCCTATTTAAGGTCAAGCCTGCTTACTTTTTCTTTATAATCACACCAACGGTGCTGAACACACCAACTCCAAGGCCGAGGGACTGATTACCTCATCTTTTGTATATAGTTCTACTCTCTTCATATTATGTCCTAGAATTTTGTATTGATAAGCCACTGGATGGCGAAACGTCTGCTATAAAGATACCCAGATGTTGCACATGTGTCTTAATTTCATCGTGGTAGTTATGCCTGACTTGCGTATAACACTGTTCTGAAGTTGTATATCACATGAAGGGTGACCTCGTGTGTATGACACTGTTGTTAAATTCTATATCTCAAGTATGACACTGGTCCCACAACCAGGCCCCAGATGACTGGTCCCACAACCAGGACCCCAGATGACTGGTCCCACAACCAGGACCCCAGATGACTGGTCCCACAACCAGGACCCCAGATGACAGGTCCCATAACCAGGACCCAGATGACTGGTCCCACAACCAGGACTCCAGATAACTGGTCCCACAACCAGGGCCCCAGATGACTGGTCCCACAACCAGGACCCCAGATGACTGGTCCCACAACCAGGACCCCAGATGACTGGTCCCACAACCAGGACCCCAGATGACTGGTCCCACAACCAGGACCCCAGATGACAGGTCCCATAACCAGGACCCAGATGACTGGTCCCACAACCAGGACTCCAGATAACTGGTCCCACAACCAGGGCCCCAGATGACTGGTCCCAAAACCAGTTTGACATCTTCATTAGATCTGACGTCCCTTGTCATGCTGGACACTACCTACCTGGAGTCTACCTGGAGGGCATTCCGGGGATCGACGTCCCCGCGGCCCGGTCAATGACCAGGCCTCCCGGTGGATCAGGGCCTGATCAACGAGGCTGTTACTGCTAGCTGCACACAGTCCAACGTACGAACCACAGCCCGGCTGATCTGGCACTGACTTTAGGTATCTGTCCAGCTCTCTCTTGAAGACAACCAGAAGCCTACTGGTAATGCCCCTTATGGCTGGTGGGAGGCTGTTGAAGAGTCTTGGGCCCCGGACACTTATTGTGTTTTCTCTTAGTGTACCAGTGACACCCCTACTCTTCACTGGGGGTACGTTGCACCGTCTGCCAAGTCCATTGCTTTCGTATGACGTGATTTCTGTGTGCATATTAGGGACCAGTCCCTCCAGAATCTTCCAGGTGTAGATTATGATATATCGCTCTCGCCTGCGCTCCAGTGAATATAATTCTAGTGCTTCCAGGCGTTCCCAGTAGTTAAGGTGTTTGATGGAACTTATACGTGCAGTAAAGGTTCTCTGTACATTCTCTAGATCTGCAATTTCACCTGCCTTGAATGTGGATGTTAATGTACAGCAGTATTCTAGCCTAGAGAGAACAAGTGATTTAAAAAGGATCATCATTGGCTTGGCATCTCTTGTCTTGAATGTTCTCATTATCCATCCTATCAGTTTCCTCGCAGATGTGATAGTGGCATTGTTGTGGTCCTTGAAGGCGAGGTCTTCGGACATTACCACACCCAGGTCTTTCACATTACTTTTCCGCTCTATTGTGTGATTGGAGTTTGTAATATACTCAGTCCTAGTTATTATTTCCTCCAGTTTTCCATAACGGAGTAGTTGGAATTTGTCTTCATTGAACATCATATTGTTCTCTGTTGCCCATTGGAAAACTTGGTTTATATTTTCTTGGAGATTTGCCGTGTCCTCAATGGATGACACTCATGCAGATCCTAGTATCATCTGCAAAGGATGATACAGTGCTGTGGTTTACATCTCTGTCTATGTCTGATATGAGAATGAGGAACAGGATAAGTGCGAGTACTGTGCCTTGTGGGACAGAGCTCTTCACTATGGCAGCATCCGATTTAACTCTGTTTACCACTACTCTTTGTGTTCGATTGGTTAGGAAGTTGAAGATTCATCTGTCTACTTTGCCAGTTATCCCTTTAGCACGCATTATGGTGCACCCCATACCCATCCTGTGGAGGGTAGTGGCTAGTTTATGATGCACCCCATACCCATCCTGTGGAGGGTAGTGGCTAGTTTATGGTGCACCCCATACCCATCCTGTGGAGGGTAGTGGCTAGTTTATGGTGCACCTCATACCCATCTTGTGGAGGGTAGTGGCTAGTTTATGGTGCACCTCATACCCATCCTGTGGAGGGTAGTGGCTAGTTTATGGTGCACCTCATACCCATCCTGTGGAGGGTAGTGGCTAGTTTATGGTGCACCCCATACCCATCCTGTGGAGGGTAGTGGCTAGTTTATGGTGCACCCCATACCCATCCTGTGGAGGGTAGTGGCTAGTTTATGTTGCACCTCATACCCATCCTGTGGAGGGTTGTGGCTAGTTTATGATGCACCCCATACCCATCCTGTGGAGGGTAGTGGTTAGTTTATGATGCACCCCATACCCATCCTGTGGAGGGTAGTGGCTAGTTTATGGTACACCCCATACCCATCCTGTGGACGGTAGTGGCTAGTTTATGATGCACCCCATACCCATCCTGTAGAGGGTAGTGGCTAATTTATGGTGCACCTCATACCCATCCTTTGGAGGGTAGTGGCTAGTTTATGGTACACCTCATACCCATCCTGTGGAGGGTAGTGGCTAGTTTATGGTACCCCTCATACCCATCCTGTGGAGGGTAGTGGCTAGTTTATGGTACACCTCATACCCATCCTGTGGAGGGTAGTGGCTAGTTTATGTTGCACCTCATACCCATCCTGTGGAGGGTAGTGGCTATTTTATGATGCACCCCATACCCATCCTGTGGAGGGTAGTGGCTAGTTTATGATGCACCCCATACCCATCCTGTGGAGGGTAGTGGCTAGTTTATGGTACACCTCATACCCATCCTGTGGAGGGTAGTGGCTAGTTTATGGTACACCTCATACCCATCCTGTGGAGGGTAGTGGCTAGTTTATGGTACACATCATACCCATCCTGTGGAGGGTAGTGGCTAGTTTATGGTGCACCTCATACCCATCCTGTGGAGGGTAGTGGCTAGTTTATGGTACACCTCATACCCATCCTGTGAAGGGTAGTGGCTAGTTTATGGTGCACCTCATACCCATCCTGTGGAGGGTAGTGGCTAGTTTATGGTGCACCTCATACCCATCCTGTGGAGGGTAGTGGCTAGTTTATGGTACACCTCATACCCATCCTGTGAAGGGTAGTGGCTAGTTTATGGTGCACCTCATACCCATCCTGTGGAGGGTAGTGGCTAGTTTATGGTGCACCTCATACCCATCCTGTGGAGGGTAGTGGCTAGTTTATGGTACACCCCATATACATACTGTGCATATGGATGCCCATTAGGCCTACGAACTAGGCCTCAAAGGGGTTAACAAGAATACATCTGAACTTACATCGACAATTTGTTTCACCCTTCCAAAGAAATTGATAATATTTGCTTACTATGACTAGTATCTTTTTTTATTAATAAGATACTTTGACGTAACACATAGTTTGTGTGTCTCATTGACGTAACACATAGTTTGTGTGTCTCATTGACTTCACACACAGTTTATTATGTGTCTCATTGACGTTATACACTGTTTATTATGTGTCTCATTGACGTAACACATAGTTTATTATGTGTCTCATTGACGTAACACATAGTTTATTATGTGTCTCATTGACGTAACACATAGTTTATTATGTGTCTCATTGACTTAACACATAGTTTATTATGTGTCTCATTGACGTAACACATAGTTTATTATGTGTCTCATTGATGTAACACATAGTTTATCATGAGTTTCATAGAGACACATGAAACAGCATACATTTCTATTATCACATGGTTTGTAAGTGAAAGATACATGTGAGCGGATCAAGACATTCATTTAGGAAACGTTTTGCCCAGAGTGGCTTCCTCAGTCCTGAGGAACGTATGTGTGGCGAAACGTTCCCTTAGTAAGCGTTTTGATCAGTATATGTATGTTTTTACCTCCAATGTTTCGGTATCTCCATACCTGTTCCACCCTATAAGAAGTTTTCGCTCAAGGAGAGCTTCTTCAAGGTACTGCTTGAGCGAAACGTTGTTATAATGAAGAAATGCGATGTTTCGTGTGTCTTTGTCATCTATGTGTCGTTGGATGGACTCTTCTACGCGGTATTCTTCACTAAGACAGTAGTTACAGGTCGGGAGACCGTTGGAACAACGACGATACCTTTGTAACTTCCTTTACGTGTTTCTTGCATCGTTATGATCAAAGCACTTGTTGGTTCTAGCAAATGGCGTTACTCGTAATACAGAAAGGAATACAGTTTAGGTGAGTAGAGTACTGTAAGTTAGCTATCAGCAGATAGCAATGATATAAATCGCTCTGCTGTCTGTCTTCCCCATGGAAGATAGACTTCATGTAGAGCTTTAACAAGTCAGGACATAAAGCTCTACAGACCTAGTCATAGACCGGACCGCGGGGGCGATGACCCCCCGAATCATCCTCCAGGTATACAAAGCTCTCCCAACCTTCTTTCTACCATACCTATCCCCTCAAGGGAGGTAGGTTCCTTGGCGGGTGAGGGGCTCTTGATCTAGGGAATTGGATCTGTGCTCCAGTTCCCTGAATTGAGCCCGAATGCCTTCCACCCCCCCACACGCATTATATAATCCCCACAGGTTTAGTACTCCCCATAATAATAATTATAATAATAATCTACCATACCTATCGTAATACCAGCCATAATATAAGCCTTCCCCATGTGCACACATATATCCTCATACATTTCAATTCGCCCTCATATACATCTCGTGCAAACATATAGAAGACTTGCCCTCGCCTTTCTCACAGCATTAACACTTATACAGTGGAAGCAGCGGGGAGGTGTGATGTGTGACCTCTCACACCTCAATATTCTCTCTATACATCGGACGGGTTTTCCAAAAGCAATAAAAACTTTGTATATATATATATGCATTTTCCAGTTGTCTGACAGCGCAGCAAGGTGGATCTTGGATGTATATATATATATATATATATATATATATATATATATATAAATAATATATATATATATATATATATATATATATATATATATATATATATATATATAAAAGATCTTTACTAAAGTACTTAACCTTACTCTAGAATATGGGCAGTGGGACCAAGCTACACTCCCAGTCAGACTAGGAGGCATTGGTGTCCGCAAGTCATCTCAGATTGCTCTACCTGTTTCCTGTCTTCATGCATTGCATCCAGAGGGCTTGTAGCAGCAATTCTCCCTGAACATCTTAGGGACACGATTGGAATCCATGACCAAAAGTTCGTTGATGGAGCCAGGATCTGGGATAATCTAACAGGCTCTGAAACCAGGCCTGCTTCCCCAACAACTACAAACAGTCGCACTGGGATGGCCCAATAGCAGAGAATATAGCCTCAGCAATGCTTCAGAGTGTGCCAGGAAAGGATAGAGCCCGCCTCCTTGCAGTGAGAGCTCCTCATGCAGGGGACTTTCTTTTGGCTGTTCCCACTCCAGCCTTGGCACACGCCTCGACCCACAGACCATCCGCATTGGTGTTGCCCTTCGACTTGCCGCCCCCTATTCTCGCCGAACACAGGTGTATTTGTGGCAATGAAGCAGCAGACCGATTCGGGTTCCATGGTCTTGTGTGTCGTAAATCCGAGGGAAAGATTGCAAGACATGAAGAGGTTAATAACATTATCAAGAGGACCCTCACAGCAGCCTGTGAGTCTGACGTATATTGTGTAAAGTACCCGGAAAGACTGTTGAGATTCATGGAGAAACATCTGCCAGGCGAGCATTGGTTGCAGAGGCTATTCGACTGATGTGAACCGCTGGACACTGTGCTCACCCCTAGATCTTTCTCTTCTAGCCTCTGTCCCCCTAGACTATACTCCGTGTCCGGTCTTCTGTCCCCTTCCCCGATCTTCATGATCTTGTATTTGCTGGGGTTGAATTCGAGCAACCATTTATCTGAATAATCTTGCAGTTAGTTCGGATTCATTTTCAGTCTTTCTCTGTCCATGTCTGTATTTATTGTTCTCATCAGTGTGTGTGTCTGTGTGTCTGTGTCTGTCTGTCTGTTTACAATAGATGTTGCCTACACCAGACAGAGTCCATATTAGCCAGTGTATGCAGTAGCCTGTGTCAACAATAGCCGGTGTCTACAGTAGCCACTCTCTACAGAGGACTGATCAACAACTTAGTTATATAATGAAAATAATTCAGTATTACCTCGTATAATTTAACTGAAGTATATTTTGCAAGGGATATTTCTTGCTTAATATCCGGAAAATTGTTTAAATTCATTATGGTAACAGATAGTTGGCGTCTTGAGCATCGATTAGTTATACCATCATCATCATAATCATAATAACAATAATAATAATAATTAATAATAATTTAAGATTAAAATACATTTGATACAAAGGTTCTTATACGCAAATGCTATATCCCTAAGCTATGTATGTAAACTACGTAAGTTATGTATCTAAGCTTTACTTTTAAGCTATGTATCTAAACTATACATATAAGCTATATATCTATATATCTAAGCTATACCTGCAAGCTATGTATCTAAGCTATACATGTAAGCTATATATCTAATCAGGCTTGAGTTAGTTTTAGGCAGGAAAAGGCATTTAACTAGTTAACAATATTGTAGGTGAAGGGGGAAACCCGTGTGAATCCTTCAGAACAATGAGTGGTGAAGGCTCGACCCTCCGTCTGTTCCACGAGGGCTTTCATTCATGTAACACTTCCTTCATTTTACTAATTTCTTTCACTGGAATTTGCTGTTGCCAGTGAAATATGGGAAGAGATGGATTCAATTCTTTCAGATAATGAAAAAAAAAATAATCAAGATATGATTTCTACTGGGAGTTTAAAGGTAATATTTAAAATGACTTCCTAAAGAGTAAATAACTAAGTATACGAATACTTTAAAGCACAAATACTATACAAATTTAAACCATACCACGGGTGGGGTTAGTACCCACGATCAGAGAGTCAAAACTCCAGACCGTCGCGTTAACCACTGGGCCAGCTAGCTTCAATACATATTGAAGCTAGCTGGCCCTGATATCACTAACGCTTTCAACACTATTACTACCACTCTCAACACTATTACTAACACTCTCTTCACTATCACTACCACTCTCAACACTATTATTAACACTCTCTTCACTATCACTACCACTCTCAACACTATCACTACTACTCTTAACACTATCACTACCACTCTCAACACTATCACTACCACTCTTCACACTATCAATCCCACTCTCAACACTATCACTACCACTCTCAACACTATCACTACCACTCACTACACTATCACAACCACTCTAAACACTGTCAATACCACTCTCAGCACTATCACTACCACTCACTACACTATCACTACCACTCTAAACACTGTCACTACCACTCTCAACACTATCACTTCCATTCTCAACACTATCACTACCACTCTCTACACTATCATTACCACTCACTACACTATCACTACCCCTCTCAACACTATCACTAGCACTCTCAACACTATCACTACCACTCTCAACAGTATCACTACCACTCTCAACATTATCACTACAACTCACAACGCTATCACTACCACTTTCAAAACTATCACTACCACTCTCAACACTATTATTACCACTCTCAACACTATCACTACCACTCTCATCACTATCACTAGCACTCTCAACACTATCACTACCACTCTCAACAGTATCACTACCACTTTCAACATTATCACTACAACTCCCAACGCTATCACTAACACTTTCAAAACTATCACTAACACTTTCAAAACTATCACTACCACTCTCAACACTATTATTACCACTCTCAACACTATCACTACCACTCTCATCACTATTATTACCACTCTCAACACTATCACTACCACTCTCAACACTATCACTACCGCTCTCAACACTATTACTACCACTCTCAACACTATTAATACCACTCTCAACACTATCACTACCACTCTCAACACTATTATTACCACTCAACACTATCACTACCACTCTCATTACCATCACTCCAACTCTCAACACTATCACTACCACTCTCATTACCATCACTCCGACTCTCAACACTCACTACCACTCTCAACACTATCACTACCACTCTCAACACTGCTATTACTACTCTCAACACTATCACTACCACTCTCAACACTATCACTACCACTCTCAACACTATCACTACCACTCTAAACACTATTATTACCACTCTCAACACTATCACTAAAACTCTCAACACTATTATTACCACTCTCAATACTATCACTACCACTCTCAACACTATCACTACAACTCACTACACTATCACAACCACTCTAAACACTGTCACTACCATCTCAACACTATCACTACCACTCACTACACTATCACTACCACTCTAAACACTGTCAC
>WNWK01002656.1:0-75000 GCA_009830355.1 Cherax destructor
TTTTCCTCAATAGTCTCTGATGTGGGACTATTGGACTACTGAAGTCCATATACACAATATCATATTCATTACCATGATCTACTTCCTCAAATACCTTAGTGAAAAAAGTTATTAAATTTGTAAGGCAGGAACGCCCTTTTGTAAAACCGTGCTGAGATTCGTTGATTAATTTATGCTTTTCAAGATGGCTGCGAATTGCCTCGGCAATTATTGATTCCATAAATTTTCCCACTATGGAGGTTAGGCTTATTGGTCTATAGTTCGAAGCTAAGGACCTGTCTCCTGCTTTGAAAATAGGTATTACATTTGCAATTTTCCACTTATCTGGCACCATGCCAGTTTGCAGTGATATGTTGAAAAGATTAGCCATAGGTTTGCTAAGCTCTTCTTTACATTCCTTTAGAACCCTTGCATACAGTTCATCAGGGCCTGGGGATTTGTTAGGTTTTAATTTATCTATTTGTCTAAGGACCATGTCACTTGTGACCCTGATCGTGCATAGTTTACTATCGTCCTGGTCTACATAATTTATTATTTCTGGAATATCGCTAGTATCTTCCTGTGTAAAAACTGAGAGGAAGTAAGTGTTAAAAATTCTACACATTTCCTTATCACTGACGGTGAGCTGACCTAAGTAACTTTTGAGTGGGCCTATCTTGTCCCTAATCTTACTTCTGTATACCTGAAAAAATCCTTTTGGGTTAGTTTTCGATTCTCTTGCAACTTTAACCTCATAGTCTCTTTTTGCTTTTCTTATTCCCTTTTTTATTTCTCTCTTTAAGTGAATATATTGATTACTTAATTGCCCCTCTCCTCTTTTGATTCGCCTATATATGCCTCTCTTTTGACCAATGAGATGTTTTAATCTATTGTTCATCCATTTAGGATCATTTTTGTTTGATCTGATTTCCCTATTAGGAACATAAGTTGTCTGAGCAGCTAGAACTATTCTCTGGAAAACGTCATATTGGCAATCACCACCTACCTGACCCACTGTCAGGTCATTCCAGTTCAGCCCACCCAGGTAATTTTCAGTCCTATGAAATCAGCCAGGCGGAAGTCAGGGACAGAGACTTGATTGTCATTATTAGGGTAATTCCATGATATATTAAAACTGAGTGATTTGTGATCACTTTCCCCAAGCTCATCATTAACCTCAAGATTATTAATTAGCGATTCCCTGCTGGCAAGAACCAGGTCTAGCAGGTTATTTCCTCTAGTTGGTTCTGTCACCAACTGTTTCAAAAACAATCCTGAATCGTATCAAGAAAGTAACTTGACTCTAAATTTCCTGTCAAATTGCTCCAGTCAACTTGTCTAAAGTTGAAATCTCCCATTAGCACAACATTTTCATATGCAGATGCCTTACGAATTTCATCCATAGAAGTTTACTGCACTCCCTATCAAGATTTGGGGGCCTGTAAATCACACCCATATATATATATATATATATATATATATATATATATATATATATATATATATATATATATATATATAATATATATATATATATATATATATATATATATATATATATATATATATATATATATATATATATATATATAAAACTTGCGATCTTGGATTAAATAGCACCGCTCTTCTTGCCGAATAAGTCAAGCGAAAATTTGTTTATGCAATAATTTCGCAAAAATCATTCTGAACCTTACGAGAAAATATATTTCATTGTGTTTATTATCAAATTATTGTAAACTTATCTAAAATATATTGGATTATGCTAAATGAAATTGGGCTTATTATAATAAGGTTAGGTAAGTTTTCTAAGGCTCTTTTCGTACAAAATTATTAATTATATATATATATATATATATATATATATATATATATATATATATATATATAATATATATATATATATATTATGAGGTACCATCTCTGGAACTGTGCTGGGGACCCTCATCCTCAGAGAAAAGAATAAACTTACTTCAGGGAAAACTCAAGGTTCTTCCCGGAGCTGTTTGAATATTGTCTTCTCCTACCACCCCTATATTCTATATTCTATGTAGACTTTATTTAAATACAAAATACATTGACAAAAATACAATAGTTATTAGAACAACATAGATAACATCTCATAGCTGTATCTCGAATACTTCCTCCAGCTCCCTAGCGGTGGGCCGCTTGCCCAGAATGCTGCAGGCATTTCTCCTCTGGATCGCAACACTGAGTCTCTGAAAGAGGAAGCTGGCCGTCCTGTGATCCTTGGTTTCTGTGATGAGTTTTTCACCCAGCTCTTTGAGGAACTTTAGAGCACACTTGCCCCATGCTCCAAGGGTCTCCTACCCTATTGGGATGAAGTTATACGAAGAGGGGAAGGCTTTCATATTTGCGGGTCTTCTGGGTCTCCCTGTAGCTGGTGGCTCCACCCCCTTCAGCTTCAGAGTATGGCAAGTTAGTGTCTGCCAATGTGGCGGCACAGGTGTAGTCCCAGGCAATCTGCTTACCATCCTTCCAGGGTAGCATTGTGGCTCCATCAGGACGCTTTTGACTTCCGTCAGACCTCTGTACTTGGGGTTCCCGTTGAGCTGGGCAATGGGCTGTGGCGAGGCTTCTCTTTATGATGTCGTTGATCTCCTCATGTCTAGCATACTTCCCTTCTGATGTGTGACACACGATACCATGAAGTCCGAATTGATCAACCGTCGACCTGCCGCAAATACACCTATGTTCGGTGAGTATGAAGGCGGCTAGGCGAAGAGCAACACCAATCCGAATGGCTTGTGGGTCAAGTCGAGTGCCCAGAGAGGAATTGGGAACAGCTAAAAGGAAATCTCCTGAATGTGGTGCCTTCACCGCTATGAGACGAGCTTTGTCCTTTCCTGAAGCGTTGGTGAGCATTGTGTTGGCGATTTTTTCCATGAACGGTTTATCTCCGTGGGATTGTTTGTGCTCTACTGGAGGAGTCTGCAAGGGTGTCCCGCTGCACGGCTGCTTCAATGAACCTGGGGTCTTGAGCTCCTTCCGCACCTCTCTTCTTGACTAGTCCACTGGAAGCCGAACACGAAGACAGAAATGCAGTTAAAGCAACCTGCGTTGCCTTGCGCACCCTAAACCTCCCAGTCCCACTGGGAGAGTTGCCTGATCCCACTGCTGGTCTTCCAGTGACAGATTCAATGCCTTCTTAAAGATTGATCTCAGGAGTGAGTCATATTCGTTGAGTGTTGGGTTGCCAGAAGAGGGTGCGCACCTCAGGAAGTGAGTGAGTTTTGGCAGAGTAAGACACCTTGTGAGGAGATACAGGGCATCATGGGCGTCAATATCTCTTATTATCTCCTCCATTCTCTTCAGGACATTCAGTTTGTCCTTGAAGACTGTGTCGATGGCCTGATGGTCCAGCGGTGATCTTGGATGGAGGATTGTTCGCACAGCTCTGATTATTTCCTGGATCGTTGTGATGATTTCACACTTGGAGGAATTGAGGATGAGTTCCAAGGCTTCTCCCTGTGTCTTCACCAGTTGTTGGTCCTCTAGCAGGGACTCTGCAGTACCTGCCAGAGTGCCATCATCCAGGTACCAGATGTTGAACTCGCTGCACAGGCTGGAAGTCAGTTCTCTTACTGCCAAGCAAAAGAGAAGTGGAGCGAGTGGGTCACCCTGCTGAACACCCTCTGATGAGGGAATTTCATGTTCGACAAACAAAAGAATTGAGGGTTTGCTATAGCCAGCTGAAATGAATAGTCAAGTTTGACTACTGCCTTGTCTTTTGGTAAGTCCCTGATGTAGGCCCTTGCTGCATGAGCTGCGGCATCACTGCCTTGAGAGACCCCAAAGCCCAGTTTGTGTGGCTGGAGTAAACTGGCAGCTTCTAAGCGAATGTTTCTTACCGCTTCAAAGCTCATAATGAGGCTCCAAAAAAGAAAGGTTTAATTTCTTCTGGAATCCGCACAGCCAGACAGTTGTGTATGTATAATATATATATATATATATATATATATAATATATATATATATTATATATATATATATATATATATATATATATATATATATATATATATATATATATATGTCGTGCCGATTAGGTAAAACTTGCGATTTTGGCTTAAATAGCAACGCTCACCTTGCCATTTAAGACAAGTGAAAATTTGTGTATGCAATAATTTCGCCAAAATCATTCTGAACATAACGAAAAAAATATATTTCATTGTGTTTGTTTATTATCAAATTAATGTTAACGTATCTAAAATATATTTAGCTGGGTTAGGCTAATTTAAATTGCGCTTGTTGTAATAAGGTTAGGTAGGTTTTCAAAGTTTCTCTTGGTACAAAATTATAAATTCTTACATTAACATAAATGAAAAAAATATATCTTTAAACGTATAAGAGAAAATTTTAGAAAGCACTTAATTTTAGACGAGTTCTTGCTAATTGACCAGTTTTACCTAATCGGCACGACATTATATATATATATATATATCGTGCCGTTTATGCTGAATCCCCGGGTTTGTCATATTCGGCCGAATTAGAAGATTGAAAATTTGTTTTTGCTATAAATCATATATACCAGTGATTTTAAGTGAAATTAAATAATTTTAAACTGACCTATGTTCTACATAGCTTTCGGGCCCCTGGGGGCAGGCTAAAGCTTTTCTCAAAATTGAAAACTGAAAGTCCAATAATACTATTATTCTTTCCTGTCGTTTCTGTTATCCTAATTTGCGAGGATACATTCGCAATGGGTGGTTTCAAACAAGAACTTGTGAAGTTTGGACTTGAAAGACATTGTAAATATATGTTATATAATGAAATGGTGGCCTTCGTTGGTAAAATATAGATGTGAGCGATGATCAACAACCAGAATTCAGAAGTGTAAGTGTATTATACATAATTATTTTTTCTAAACTAAAAATAGTTGAAATTACAAAAATAAAAATGAAAAAATAAAAATAAAACGTCTATAGCTATAGGGCCGATTCAGAGATTCACAGCCGGTCCCCATACCAATGTAACGGCAATCCCCCCCCCTCCTTTCCCCTCTCATAGGCCCACCAAAGCCATCTAACCAGTATCTCAGATTCCCTTCGGAAGTATTAGTTTGCTCATACTCTGCTCTATTAAATACCTCAAAAAATTGTTTGAGTAAACTGACCCAGATCTTCGACACGTGCCTGCTGGATGGTTATGACTCTACCCATTAAAATTTCCTTTCTCTTAATCCTTACTTTGGAAGCAAAAAAACCGCTCATTTCTATAGTTTTGGATATTTATTAAAATAAATATTTCTCCGTGAGTGCCTTAATCAGTTGTAAATCAATAGGAGCGACGAAGTCACCCCTGGCGAAAACGTTTCGTTAAAAAATATCCTGAACTGTACACAACTGTCCTTTCTCACAGTTCGGCGTCATAGCCTTTACATTTACAGTTTTAAATTGGATGACTTCTTCCCCTCGTTCATCCCAAAATACCTTGGTTAACGATATTTTTTCGTTCCAGAATGCTGTTCAAGTGCCATTACCAAACGAATTTATACCCATAAGGAATAATGTAAAATAGACTAGTCCTTTTAGACCCCCAAAAATACACTTACATAAAAGGGCGAGTTCGGGGACCATCGTTAACCGAGGTACCTCTACTTAACGTCTTCATTATTCTATTCTCTTCCGTTCTCTCAACATCCCCATATTGTCTTATAATTTCTACACTTTGTTTAATCTTCACTCTTCAAATTGCTCTTAAAAATGACGTGTTGCATCCAGTCTCCTCTCTCCAATACATTTGTTAATTTGTAAGAAATATTACAAACTGCAAAGAACCAGTGAAGTACAATTCCTGAAGTCGCAGAGAGAGGAACTATTGGCATGTGTCTGGGAAATAGGTTGAAATTTATAAGGAAACATATGAAAATGGAAAATGAAAATGAATCCTATGTTAATGGAAATGGAAATGAATCCTATGTTAATTAGAGGACGTTAGTCAATACTTGGTGGAAATGTTTATTGTTAAGAGTGTTAAGGAGGATCTTGTTGCAAGGAAGAAATACAATAAACTGTAGAGAGGGGAATGATTTTGAACAGTCTAAATTAGAGAATTCTCACGATGTGAACGCCGTAAAATTGGCTTTTGAGATGGGCTCTAGACGTTAGAGCTAAATACGACCACAAAGAAAAAGCAAGCAGACATAGAATAATGTCAGTATTATATGTTAAAACAAACTAGCAACTTGTAAACGTTACATTAAATAGTTTGCTGATTTGGGATGTGATACGGAAACAATATGAGAAAAAACTAAGACTACAGAAAGTAACGATGCAGAAATTGTTGTCTAATTGCTTTTAAAGTGTCATAGTATACACCGAATTTAATTTATATATACATTTTTTTTTTTAACACGTCAGACGTTTTCCACCGAGGCAGGGTGACCCAAAAAGAAACCAAAAAAAAAAAAACGAAAAAAAAGTTTCATCGTTCAACACTTTCACCTCACTCATACATAATCACTGTCTTTGCAGAGGCGCTCAGATACGACAGTTTAGATGTCCCTCCAATATCCTAAATAACTTCTTTAAAGTGCAGGCATTGTACCTCCCACCTCCAGGACTCAAGTCCAACCGATTTCCCTGAATTCCTTCACTAAATATTACCCTATTCACACTCCAACAGCTCATCAGATCCCAAAAAACATTAGTCTCCATTCACTCCTATCTAACACGCTCACGCACCATTTCTGGAAGTTCAAGCCCCTCACTCACAAAACCTCCTTTACCCCCTCCTTCCAAATAGCTGAACACTCATCAATAACCGTGTATGTAAAAAAAGCAAGACAAGAGAGTATCAAGTGTTCCTACTAATTATACTTTAAGAATGATGTTCATGGACATGAAACAGCGAAGTTGTGACGTAGAATATACCAAAGGTTAGCATGGCATGCAAGATGAACAGTATATAAAGAGTCGACCAGATTAGAGCATCAGTACTTACTTGGACAGCCACTTTCCAATATCAACCATGGTCAGTCTTTTCTCTTTATATACGTACATATATATCATATTTAGTCAAACATAAGTTTTTTTCAAAGATTTGTAAAATATTTTATCTAGACTATATTAAAACAAATTTTGTAACATAACTAAATGTTTTCCACAGAATCTGTTGCTGATCACTCTCAGCGCTGCCCTGTTGGTGGGATCCTCCTGTGTAAATGGCGGCGTCATCTACGGTCACTCCTATGGACTTGGTGGCGGGTTAGGTTTGGGAGGTGGTTTAGGTTTGGGAGGCGGTTTAGGTTTGGGAGGCGGTTTTGGAGGCATCGGCATTGGTCGCGGCATCGGGATTGGTCATGGAATCGGGCATGGTCACGGAATCGGTCTTGGTCACGGAATTGGTCTTGGTCACGGAATCGGTCTTGGTCGCGGAATCGGTTTTGGTCACGGAATCGGTCTTGGATCTGGTCACGGCCTTCATGGTGGTGGACTTGGATTTGGCCACGGATTGTATGGCCGCCGCTATGGATACTATGGTTAAGAGTGAAAATTTGTTGCAATGTTAAGTTTTCGGCACAAATAAATAACAAGAAATGGTTACCTGTGCCTGATTTGTGATGCTTTTCCTAATTTATTCAGATAAATAAAACTTTTAAAAACTATTAGTTAGTGTAATTTCCCCAAAATTTAATATATATATATATATATATATATATATATATATATATATATATATATATATATATATATATATATATATATATATATATATTACAATGCATCTGGAGCTTGCAATTTTGCAAAAAAGAGGTGGAGGTGCAAGCAAACACGTTCACAGGAAGCGCCTTTGCTGGGGTGAGGCAAATAGGCTTGAGGCAGGAAGTGCCTCCCTGAAATTACAGATGACCCTTTTTTTTAGAGGTGCGAAAATTCCACAGACAATTTCCAGATCTATCCATATTTGGTATGTAAGGTCATTTACATCATATCTAACGTTTGCCTCAGAAGTTTTTGGGATAGATAAACTATGGCTCTCTCTCGTTGTATAACTTGCAGATGTGTCTCTTTAAACACGTGCCTTTAAATGGACCCATTTTCTAGAGGTACGGAAACTCCTATGATTATTGCCAGTGATATCTATATTTTGTATATCAAGTTAGTTTTATTATATCGTTTTTTCACCGAATTTTTTATAATTGTCAAGTCACGTTTGTTAGGTTACTATTACAATATAATTGCTTTTGGGCTGGCTGGTTTTCTATTGCTGTAATATTGTCTTTCTGGCTATGGGTATTGGTATGCCTGGGAGCACTTCCTGCCTCCTGCCTATCTGACTCACTCCAGCAAATGCACTTCCTGTGAACGTGTTTGCTTTTACCTCTTTTCTGCAACATTGCAAGCTCTTGTTATGTTGATTGCAACACGAAAGGCCTGGAGCTATCATTTAACTCCCTCCGTGGTTGTTTTGCATCTTGTATCGCTTATTCGCGTTTTTGCATACATATATATATATATATATATATATATATATATATATATATATATATATATATATATATATATATATATAAACGCCGGCTGCGTCCCACTGAAGCAGGGTGAATCGAAAACGAAGAAGCAATTTCACCATCACTCCATCACTGTCTTGCCAGAGGCGCTCTGATGCTACAGTTCAAAACTAAAAATATTCAAGCCCTCTTTCAGAGCGCAGCCACTGTACTTACTGCCTCCAGGACTCACGTCCGGCTGACCGGTTTCTCTGAATCACATCGTTACAATACATCGTTATAAAAAACCCTTGCTTTCACTCATATCTTCATGCATGCTTGCTGGATGTCCAAGACTCTAGCATACAAAACCTCTTTTACCCCATCCCTCCAACCTTTCCTGAAGGCGCCTCCTACCCTGCCTTCCCTCCACTATAGATTTATACATCTCTAAATCCTATTTTGCTCCTCCCTCTCTAAATATCCGAACTACCTAAAGCAAATGTTAGTCCTCTGGATAATTCTTATAGTAACCTTGCACATCCTTCTAATCTTCAAACTATTAATTTTCTGCATAATGTCCATACCACACATTGTCCTCGGAATCGACATCAATGCCTCCAGCCTCTTCCTCGCTGCAACATTCACAACCCATACTTCTCACCAATAAAAAAGTGTTGGTGCTACTTTACTCTCATTCCCATTTTGCCTCCTTGGATAGCGTTCTTTGTCTCCGCGGGTGTTTCAATAAACCACTCATTGTTTTCCTCTCGTCAGCTCTGTTTCACCGCGTCTTTTATCGACCCTTCCGCCGACAAGTCCATTCCACAATATCTAAACGCATTCACTTCCTCCATACTCCCTCCACTCAATCTGATATCCAGTCTCTCATTTCCTAAATTGTTTACCTTTATCACCTTGCTCTTTCATTTGTTTACCTTTAATTTCCTTCTTTTGCATACCCTCCGAAATACGTCCACCAATCTTTACAATCTCTCTCAGAACCTCCAAAAAGCAGTGTCATCGACAGGAAGAAACAATGACAACTCCCACTTAAAATTATATTTATCTGAAAGATATTTTCATTATTATTCATAGTGCTAAATTAATTAGTAATTTATTACACACAAAAGCACTGATCCCTTGGTGGTGAGTCAGTAAGTGCCGAGTGTTGAACATAGGCTCACTATGTGCTTAACAATATCAAATTTTTCACATTTCGGAAAACGTATTTAACAGATACAGTAAAGAGTATTATAGATATACTGAAAATTGGTTAATAATTTTATATATAAACTATTTTAAGTATAATAAAATTGGACTGGGCACTTGAAAATTACTTTTTTTAAGGCTTGAGCGACGGATTATCTCGTATCTGCATGTTCACTATGTCTGCTGTCTCTACTGTATTTCTACTGATGATGCCTGAGTAGGCGGGCGAAACGTCAATAAAGATTCGAAACTGTTGCACATGTTGTTTTTACCCATCCACATGTATGTATCGCATAATATTTTGATTCCTTTCTGTCATGACGAAGATCAAAACTATCTTGTAAACAGACGAGTCTGCTGCATAAACTAGTTGTCTTATGGTCTTCAAAGAGACCGTCTTGCTGAATCAGTCCTTATACTCGATATTCCTAACTTGAATGTCCGTCCAAGTTTGGTTTCCGAGGCTGCTTGCCTTCATCAGTACATTGTCAAATGTGTCGATGGCCTGAACTGACCTTCGCCTTCTCTTCACCTTTAATCTTGACCAGTCTTCTGTATTTTATTTCCCTTTCCTGTATGCTGACGTTCTCAATTGTTTCGTCCACTTGATCCTTTGGGAACGTGTTAGAGGATGCAGTTACCTCCTTCTCCAACCCCTTGAAATGAAATTGATCCTTTTTGCTAATGCTATTATTTCTAATAGTCCTTTTACTGTTTTTACTGGTATTACTATAAAAAAAAAAGCAAGTTACAATATACAGGAAACTTTCATTAGAAAATATTTATCCAGTCTTAATTCTGAGCTTGACAAATCCTTGTTGGCTTTTTACCCAAGATTAAACATACGGCTGGTATTACTACTACTAGTGCTAGCAGTAATAGTGGTATTAGTGCAATTTCTCCCACAGATGTGATGTGATAAATGTCCAAAACAGATCTTTGTCCAAAGTTTTTTATCTACGTCTGAGGTGTGTGTGTGTATGCTCACCTAGTTGTGGGTTGCAGGGGTCGAGTCACAGCTCCTGGCCCCGCCTCTTCACTGGCCGCTACTGGGTCACTCTCCCTGCGCCATGAGCGTTATCATACCTCTTCTTAAAGCTATGTATGGAACCTGCCCTTACTACATCGCTTCCCAAACTATTCCACTTCCCGACCACTCTGTGACTGAAGAAATACTTCCTAACATCTCTGTGATTCATCTCAGTCTTCAACTTCCAACTGTGTCTCCTTGTTGCTGTGTCCCATCTCTGGAACATTCTGTCTTTGTAGACCTTGTCAATTCCTCTCAGTATCTTATATGTCGTTATCATGTCTCCCCTATCTCTCCTGTCCTCCAGTGTCGTCAAGTCGATTTCCCTTAACCTCTCCTCGTAGGACATACCCCTTAGCTCCGGGACTAGTCTTGTTGCAAACCTTTGCACTTTCTCTAGTGTGTGTGTGTGTGTGTGTGTGTGTGTGTGCAAGCTCGCGCGCGTACGCCGAATATACAGAATAGGCCCAACATCCTTAAAAATTGAATTGTTCAAAAAAAAAAAAAATTCATTGACAATGTTGCAGTTTTTATTATTTTTTGACCAAACATTACTTAGAAAACTCACCTAACCTAAATTAATTCGCGAGGTGTAGTCTCGTCCTTATAAGCCTTCCTCTTGAGCTCTTATTTTTACAGTTCCTTGATAATGTGAGAAATCACGAAAGCGCTTGGAATTCCACTATTTTTCACAGTGGTCTACCTACCTGGAGGGTATTCAGGGAATGAACGCCCCCACGGTCCGGTCCACGACCAGGCCTCCCGGTGGATCAGTGTCTGATCATCCAGGCTGTTACTGCTGGCCGCATGTAGTCCAACGCACGACACTTATGGTGTTTTCTCTTAGTGTACCAATGGCGTCCCTACTTTTCATTGGGAGTATTTTGCACCGCTTGCCAAGTCCTTTACTTTCCTAGGGAGTGATTTCTGTGTGCAGATTCGGGACCATTCCTTCTAGGATTTTCCAAGTGTGGATTATGATATATCTCGCCAGGGTTCCAGCGAGTACAAGTCAAGTGCTTCCAAGCGTTCCCAGTAGTTGAGGTGTTTGATGGAACTTACATGTGAAGTAAAGGTTCTCTGCACACTCTCTAGAAATGCCTTTCCACCTGCTTTGAACGGAGATGTTAATGTACAGCAATATTCCAGCCTAGAGAGAACAAATGATTTGAAAAGAATCATCATTGGCTTGGCCTCTCTTGTTCTGAACGTTCTCATTATCCATCCTATCATTTTCTTTGCAGTTGTGATTGTGGCACTGTTGTGATCCTTGAAAGTGAGATCCTCAGACATTACCACTCCCAAGTCCCTCACATTGTTTTTTCCGATCTATTGTACGATCAGAGTTTGTAGTATACTCAGTTCAAGTTATTATCTTCTCCAGTTTTACATAAAGGGGTAGTTGGAATTTGTCTTCATTTAACATCATATTGTTTTCTGTTGCCCATTGGAAAACTTGGTTTATATCTTCTTGGAGGTTAACCGTGTCCTCAATGGATGACACTCTTATGCAGATCCTAGAATCGTCTGCAAAAGATGACTCGGTGATGTGGATTACATCTCTATCTATGTCTGATAAGAAGATGAGGAACAGGATGGGGGCGAGTACTGTGCCTTGTGGAACAGAGTTTTTCACTATGGCAGCTTCCGATTTAACTCTGTTTACCATTACTCTTTGTGTTCGATTGGTTAGAAAGTTGAAGATCCATCTCCCCTCTTTGCCAGTTATTCCTTTAGCACGTATTTTGTGTGCTATTACACCATGATCACACTTGTCAAAGGCTTTTAAAGTCTGTGTATATTACATCTGCATTCTGTTTTTCTTCCAGTGCATCAAGACCATATCATAGTGATCCAGTGGTTCTGCATATTGTGATATGACCTGTGTACTTTGATCTTATATATATATATATATATATATATATATATATATATATATATATATATATATATATATATATTTAATTTAATATTCCTCTTTTATCATCCTATCAGCAACTTTTTGAAACGTTACTTGTACCCACACAAGAAGCTCAGGCAATAAAAAAAAATCTAGTTTAATGCCTGGTAAATGAGGTTAAAAGTCATGCCTGACAAGCTTCGTTGGACATTATTCTCATTACGGGCCCGAGGCCTACCTTTCACTTATGGAACTCCGAAAAAAAAATCTAATGTTACTTGATGCTTTTTTTTCTAATTTATAAGAGAAAAATAAGAAATGGGTCTGGCAGACTGGTTGAAATTTATACCAAAAAAATGAATGGGCTGAGAAAATAACTAATTTCGTTATTTAGAAGACGTTTTATAATGTATAGATATATCTTTATCAAAAGTATATATTGCGACAAATGTAAAAATTAGTAATATTTATTGTGAGAAAATACATTTCAAAGAGGATAAATGAATATTTTCTGCAAAACTGTAAATAAAATTATATAGACGTTGAAAAATGGCGTAGTCTTTTGAGAGGTGCAGTAGACGCTAGTACTAAATATAAATAAAAGCAAGAAGAGTTATGGTAATACTTTAAAGCAAAATAACAAGTATTGCATGAAGGTCTCCTCGACACAAAACTTAGAAAGTCTGCACATTTGTAAAATGATTCAGAAACACAGGAATCATCTAAATATTACAATTCATCAGAGTCAGGTCCATATCTACCAGCTCCATCTCATTACCCAGGGTATTGAGAAGTGCCACTGTAGCCTTTCCTCAATCAATTCATCAAGCAGCCTGTAAATTGACAGTCCAATGATCCGCCAATTTACAGGCCGCAGTTCGCGCCCCCTGTCTATATTTCTGCTTATTCATTGACACTTGTTTATTACAACTTAATTTGTGGTCATAGACTATATGGCCTGCTGGGCTGTAGGAAGGAGTTCAGTTGGGTTACAGATGGTGCCTTTGACAGAAGCTAACCTTAGATTCTATCATAAACGAGAGAACGAAGTGAACGGGTGGTGGGCGGTCAGGCGAACGTGTACATATAATACCTGTCTACTATCTGTTGATACGTTTGTGAAGTTTATTTTCCCCCACAATACAAACACCTTACATTGTATACAAGTTGTCTTCACGTTGGTACAGTAGAATAAATAACAGCAACACTCCTAATGTCTACTACTTCCAACTCCTTCCCCTTGAAAGCCTGGTGGTGAAAACAGAGCGTCGGACTGTCAGTTTACAGGCCGAGGTTCGACCCCTCTTCCTTCTTTGTTATTCATATATATATACATAAATACGCATGGTGGCGTAGTGGACTATCGTGCGGAATATGTAAAACTTGCGATTTTGGCTTAAATAGCAATGTTCTTTTGCCGAATAAGGCAAGCGAAAATTTGCGTATGCAATAATTTCGCAAAAATCATTCTGAACCTAACGAAAAACAAATATTTCATTGTGTTTGTTTATTATTAAATTATTGTAAACTTATCTAAAATATATTTAGTTGGATTAGGCTAAATTAAGTTGCGCTTGTTATAATAAGGTTAGGTAAGTTTTCTAAGGTACTCTTGGTACAAAATTATTATTTTTACATTAACATAAATGAAATAAAATATATCTTTAAACATATAAGAGAAATTTTTAAAAAGGACTTTATTTAAATGAGTTCTTCCTAATTGACCAATTTTACCTATTCGGCACGATACACACACACACACACACACACACACACACACTACACACACACAGGTTAATAATTATTTACCGGTGAAGTTTGATCAACTCCACAAGTTAGTAATTACTAAGAATATTGATTTTGCTAAAACACGAAAGAAAAGTGTTATTCACTGAAGTGAAAAAGGCTAACATAAATTCTTTAAAATGTTAGCACTTGAGTGACAAGATCATTTATTAGATAACATATATATGGGATTGAGAATAATGAAGCGGAAAACTGAATGTTTACATGCAAGGAGATTAACTTCATAGCACAAAGTGGATGGTCCCAACGTGATTACCAGGATTATGTTGTTATCCTGTCGAGTGTCGAGCTTACCCGGGACTACCGGTCAGTGCTAGGATATGAATTAAGCTTTGCACTACTAGTGAGGGCAATAATAATGTTGACCTTACCAAGTCTTTCTGCAACCTGGAAAAACAAGTGGACCTCCCCCGGAAACGTTCAACATTTGCAAAGGCATGGTATATGGGGCTTGCTCGGACCTGTGCAACCGAATTGTCCTCAAAGATTTGTTAAGGAAAGATCTTAGACTTCACCTTATGAAAGCAGATAAAGCGAATGTGATAGTAATTGTGGACGAGGTAGATTATATTAGTAAAATAAACACGTTATTATAAGCCCGCCTCATGGGCTAAAACAACACGAGTTCGATCCCAACGCTAGTCGCCGTGCTGTTATTGATTAAATACGACTCGTTCGTGGTTACAATACGATATATACTGCTTGTGGACGCTAGTACACCAAACGGGGAGTAGAATGAAATCAGCTCCTAGGCACCCACGCCATCGTATGTTCTCGGATCACGGTGTGTGATTCTTGTAGGATTGTATGGCCCAGTGGGTTAGAGCGTCGTGGAATTTTCGCTCACCATGAGGTGGGCTAAAACAACACGGGTTCGATTCGTTAATATAACTGGACGATTTCAGAATTATCTCTTATATTTTTTTATTTGATTACATATCCTTCTTTCATTAACATTACTCGCATTATTCTTTCCTCCATTAAAATTTAAATCCAGTTCACCAATTTTCTTAAAATATTCCTTGCTATTGCCATGCTCGTAATCCAACAACACTGTAAATCCAAAATATCACTTACAGTAGGATATACTTGCTGATTTCTTATTCCACTATTATAACCTCATTTCTTCACTCCTTACAACACTTGGCTAACCGTTTGCCTTCACTTTTTTCATTCATCCTATATACGTCCTTTCATTCAGACTATTTTGCTTCAATTCTATATAACAAAATCATCTCTTACTGCCTCTATTCGGTTTTTAATATTTTTATTACTGACGCTCCGTATTTGCTTAGAAACAAATTTCCAGTTCCTTTCTTTTCAAAGACCATGTTTAAGGCAACTTAATTATCGAGCATTATTTCTTCTTAAAGTACTAGTAGACAGGGTTCTTGGTCATACTTGACTCACTCGGTGGGGTCATTACCCCCATAACTGGCTCAAGGCTAACAATGTCTTACTGGAGCAACCCCCCCCACACAAAAAAAAATTACTGATATGAGATGCGTATTTGGTAATCACTAGACACTTGCAAAAGACTTGTTCTGGTAAACCAAAAGTTCCCATTCCACAAGCCCTTTGTGTCTGGTACCCTGGGAGGAGGGAACTCCTCCCCTACCCCACAACACACAAGAATGGAAGAACACTGCAGCAGGCCTACCGAATAGGCCAAATTAGCCGGTTAGGCTAATATATAACGTGTGATTGCAAATATGTAAAAATACCACAGTGAAAACACAAAACAAAACCTGAGCGCTGTCATGTGCTTACATACCTGAAGATGGTTGTGTAAGCACATGAAAGTGCTCAGGTTTTATTTCCTATTTTCAATATGTCATTTTACACACACACACACACACACACACACACACATTCATACATATAACGCGTGCATATGTTTTTATACGCATGTGTGATGATGATCATTCTGAAAGACTACTTTAAAAGGTATCAATTAATGTCACTCGTTTTTTAAACTGGATGTTCAAGAAGTTCATGGGCATTAAGCAAGAAAGTAGTGACGTGGTAAATAGCAAAGGCCATGATCCTTGCCGATCACTATATAAAGCCAGCGACAAGTTTCCAGCATTAGTACTGACCTGGACTGCCACATTAATATATTAATCATGGTCAGTTTTCTTTCTGTATACTATTCTATACTTTGTCTAAATAACTACATTGAAAACTCTTAAGGAATCCCAAGAAATCCCTGTCAGTTTGTCCTGTAATATGTTTGTTTTTCGCAGAATCTGTTGCTGATCACCGTCAGCGCTGCCCTGCTGGTGGGATCCTCCGTAAATGGTGGCGTGATTCACGGAGGAATCTACAGTGGCGGACTTGGAGGACTTGGCGGCATATCCCATGGAGGAATTGGCCTAGGTGGTTTAGGTGGTCTTGGTAGCGGCATTGGCCTTGGATCGGGACTTGGTATTCATGGTGGCGGCCTCGGTCTTGGTCATGGAATTGGTATTGGGCGTAGATATGGTTTGGGCCATTATGGTCGCGGCCTTGGACTTGGATCTGGAATTGGTATTCATGGTGGCGGCCTCGGGCTTGGTCACGGAATTGGTCTTGGGTCTGGTATTGGTCTTCATGGTGGCCTCGGACTTGGACGTAGTATTGGACTTGGCTCTGGTATTGGCCTTCATGGTGGCCTCGGGCTTGGTCGTAGTATTGGACTTGGCTCTGGTCTTGGTCTTCATAGAGGTGGTCTCGGGCTTGGATCTTTGGGAGGTGGATTGTACGGACGCCGCTATGGATACTATGGTTAAGGGTGAAAATTTATGGCCCAATTAAACATCACAGAAGTAACACTCAAATGATTGAGGCATAATAATTTACATAATTTATTCTCACAAATAAAACATTAAGAATGTATTTGTTGATCTTTCTCCATTTTTTTTATATTAAGCCTCTGCAATTACTAATACACTAATACACACACGCGCACACACACACACACACCAGGAGCTGAGTCTCGACCCCTGCAACAACAATTAGGTGAGTACACACACACACACACACACACATATATATATATTGTACCCACGAACGAGTGGTATTGATCAATAGCAACACTGCGACTAGCCAAGGAGTCGAACCACTCGTTCGTGGGTACAATAATATAAAATACTGCTCGTTGGGCTAATACACCAAACAGGGAGTAGAATGAAATTAGCTCAGAGGCGTCCACACCACCGTATGTCCTCGCATGACGGGTGAGTAATCACGAAAGCACTTGGAATTTCTCTATTTTTTCATAGTGGTTATTTTGCATAAAGAGAGGTTAAGAGAGTGGTGAAGCAATGTAAAAAGAGAGCAAATGAGAGAGTAAGTGAGATGTTATCAACCAATTCTGTTGAAAATAATAAGTTTTGGAGTGAGATTAATAAGTTGAGGAAGAATAGGGAACGAATGGATTTTAGTTAAAAATAGGAAAGGAGAGTTATTAAATGGAGAGTTAGAGGTATCGGGAAGATGGAGGGAATATTTTCAGGAACTGTTAAATGTTGAAGATAGGGAAGCTGTGATTTCGTGTATAGGGCAAGGAGGAATAACATCTTATAGGAGTGAGGAAGAACCAGTTGTGAGTGTGGGGGAAGTGAGTGGGGCAGTGGGTAGAATGAAAAGGGGTAAAGCAGCTGGGATGTGTGGGATAAAGATAGAAATGTTAAAAGCATGTGGTGATAGTTTTGGAGTGGTTGGTGCTATTATTTAATAAATGTATGGAAGAGGGTAAGGTACCTAGGGACTGACAGAGAGCGTGCATAGTTCCTTTGTATAAAAGGAAAGGGGACAAAAGAGAGTGCAAAAGTTATAGGGAAATAAGTCTGTTGAGTATACCTGGTAAAGTGTGTGGTAGTTGTTATTGAAAGAATTAAGAGTAAGACGGAGAGTAGGAAAGATGAACAAGGAGGCTTTAGGAAAGGTAGGGGGTGTGTAGACCAAGTGTTTCCAGTGAAACATATAGGTGAACAGTATTTAGTTAAGGGTAAAGAGGTTTTTGTGGCATTTATGGATTTGGAAAATGCATATGACAGGGTGGATAGGGGGCAATGTGGCAGATGTTGCAAATGTATGGAATAGGAGGTAGGTTAATGAAAGCAGTGAAGGTTTTTACGAGGATGGTGAGGCTCAAGTTAGAGTATATAGGAAAGAGGAAGACTATTTCCCAGTAAAATAAGGCCTTAGACAAGGATGTGTAATGTCACCATGGATGTTCAATATATTTATAGATGGGGTTGTAAGAGAAGTGAATGCGCGGGTGTTGGCAAGAGGTGTGGGGTTAAAAGATAAAGAATTTAACACAAAGTGGGAGTTGTCACAGTTGCTCTTTGCTGATGATACTGTACTTTTGGGAGATTCTGAAGAGAAGTTGCAGAGGTTGGTGGATGAGTTTGGTAGGGTATGTAAAAGAAGAAAATTAAAAGTGAATATAGGAAAGAGTAAGGTGATGAGGATAAAAAAATCAGGTGACGAAAGATTGGATATCAGATTGAAGGAAGAGAGTATGGAGGAGGTGAATGTATTCAGATATTTAGGAGTGGATGTGTCCGCAGATGGGTCTATGAAAGATGAAGTGAATCATAGAATTGATAAGGGAAAAAAGGTGAGTGGTACACTTAGGAGTCTGTGGAGACAAAGAACTTTGTCCATGGAAGCAAAGAGGGAAAAGTATGAGAGTATAGTTATACTAACACTCTTGTATGGGTGTGATCATGGGTGGTGAATGTTGCAACAAGGAGAAAGCTGGAAGCAGGGAAGATGTCATGTCTGAGAACAATGTGTGGTGCAGAATGTAATGCAGAGAATTCGTAGTTAGGAAATTAGAAGGTGCAACGTTAAAATATTGTTCAGAGGACTGAGGAGGGGTTGTGTGGGTCGATTGGTCATTTGAAAGGATGGAGCAAAATATGATGACTTGGAGGGTGTATAAACCTGTAGTGGAGGGAAGTCTGGGTAGGGGTAGTCCTAGGAGAGAAGGTTGAGAATGGAGTAAAGGAGGTTTTGTGTGCAAGGGGCTTGGACATACATCAGGCATGTGTGAGCATGTTAGAGAGTGAGTGGAGGTATATCGTTTTTGGCACTTGACGAGCTGTTAGAATGTGAACATTGCAATATTTTGTGAGGAGATTCAGGTAAACCTGTTAGCCAGACTTGAGTCCTGGAGGTGGGAGGCAAGTACAGTGCCTTCATTCTAAAGGAGGGGTATGGGATATTTGCTGCTTAGAGTGACATCTAAAACGTCTATCTGCAGGCCTCTGGCAAGACAGTGATAGTGTGAATGATGGTGAAAGTGTTTCTCGGGTCAGCTTACAACGCTGGGATACGGCCATGGTGTTATTTTTTTTATTAACACATCGGCCATTTTTCCACCGAGGCAGGGTGACCCGAAAAAAAAGAAACAACTTCATCATTCACTCCATCACTGTCCTACCAAAGGCGTTAGAAAACTACAACATAGCATCTCCCCCGTTTAGAGCGCAGACACTGTACTTCCTACCTCCAGGACTCGAGTCCGGCTAACAGGTTTCCCTGAATCCCATCATAAATGTTACTTTTGCTCACAGTCAAAGAGCACATCAAGTCATAAAAACCATTCGTTTCCACTCGCTCATATCAAACACACACCCGTTTCCTGTAAGACCAAGCCCCTCGCACTTAAAACCTCCTTTACCCTCTCCTTTCAAACTTTCCTTGGCCGACCCCTACACCGCCTTCCTTCTGTTACAGATTTACTTGTTCTCCAAGTCATTCTATTTTGTTCTATCCTCTAAATGTCGAACCACCTTAGCAACCCCTACTCTTCTCTCCGGATAATACTTTTAAAAAACCCGCACCTCCTTCTAATCTCCAAGCTACAGATTCTCAGCATTATATTCACATTGCATGTTGCCCTCAGACATGACATCTCCACTGCCTCCAGCCTTCTCCTTGTTGCAACAATCACCATCCATGCTTCACTATACTCTCATACATTTCCCTCCTTGTCTTCCATGGATAACGTTCTTTGTCTCCACAAACTCCTAAATGCTCCACTCACCTTTTTCCCCTCATCAATTCTATGATCCACTTCGACTTTCATAGACCTATCTGCTGACAAGTCCACTCCATTCACATTCACTTCCTCCATACTGCCTTTCTCCAATCTGATATCCAGTCTTATATTACCTAATTTTTTTGGTATCCTCATCACCTTGCTCTTTTCTGTGTTCACTTTTAATTTCCTTCTTTTACATACCCTTCCAAACTCGTTCACCAACCCACAGCCTACAAGCACTGATAATGTTAATGACCTAGCGAACATAACATTAGTGACAACAATTTTCAAAAGTTCGGTCAAACTTTGATACAATATAAAGCACTTTACATTCTGAATATAGATATATTTGGCAAGTGTTTTAGGAAAATTCCTTAATATTAAGAAAATGGGTCTACAGCCGACTCGCTTAGACACATCTATAGTTTATCCAGAGGAAGACTGCTTATTTTAGAATCGTGATTACCTTCATGGTAGATATCTAAGGGTAGTTATCAATGCAACAAAATCAGCAAGACATCCTATTGGGGCAAGTGTTCCACAAGGAAGTATGCTGGAATCATTTTTATGGAATGTCTACTTCAATGACCTTCTTCATCTCATTCCAGAATCCCATGAATATGCAGACGGCTGTACTCTTGACATTTACTTATACTAGAGAAGAAATGCCAGCTGCTCTAAGTTACATCAATCACCAGCTAAGTGCTATATCAGCTTGGGAAACCGATGGCACGTAACATTTGCACCTGATAAAACACAAATGATCTCTAGGTACCATGATGGTAATGCTGGAGCAGTAGTATGAATGGGAGAGTGTTGGTACCTGGGGAAGAAGTTGATATCCTTGGGGTGAAAGTTGACTCCAAACTGACCATGAAGAACCACGTTGTAAATCTTGCAAACAAGGCAGCCAGGAAACTTACTACACTTCGCCGTATCTCGCATCTGCTTGACAGTAGGAGTTGCAAAGTTCTGTATGAGGCACAAGTACGCTCACACCTTGAGTATGCTCCACTTTCGTGGTGTGCCTCCCCCTCCCTCTCATCTGCGACTGCTTGACAGAGTAGAGAACAGAGCAAGACGTCTCATCTCTCGCCTGGACCCATCCTGTATAGATCTGTCATTTCAGCAGCGCCTTCAACACAGGAGGGATGTGGATGGCCTTATTGTTATGTACAAGGCCAACATTGTCAAAGTACCACACTTGGCTCCACTTCGAGGACAACGAGAAGCAAGCTTCTATACCACAAGACTGGCAGAAAGCAGCAACTTCTCTCTGGCTGTACCCTTCTCCAGAACATCACTTCATCTGAGATCATTTCACCAGGATGACTCGAGTCTGGAACACATTCGTACAGCATTATGATGTCAACGAGATAGTTGATCAAATGAAAATGCTGGCCCACAGATGGCTCCAACTTTATCCTATTCCCTACTTGTATGTTTCATAACAATAAAAATGCTTTCAAATGAGCTGATGTAGGTAACAGCTCTTAGCTTGTCAATATAGTTAGGAATCCTTAACCTGTAAATAGCTTGTCAATAAAGCTAGGGATTCTTAACCTAACCTTGTCAAACCATGTGTAACAAATAAAAAAAAAACATGATAAAAGTTCATTATATATTAATAGTTGCAGATTATTCAAACTCGATTCGTTTATAATTGAGGCTGTCGTGTATAATCTAAAACCGGGTACCAATACAAATGCTTTGGATTGTCTGAAGTGTCATAGTTCCACACCCAGGAATTAGGACCTGTTTTTCCTTCCTAATTGAGGTTAGACCAGCGTATGCCCAAGAGTCTGGTGGGATAGATAAACTATGGCTGTCTTACTCTGGATTAACTATGGTTCCCTTTAATTTAAAGTGAGTCGGCTTTGGACCCGTTTTCTTAATATTATGGAAATTTCCTTCAACAATTGCCAGATATATCGATACTTTTTGATAACTGTCGTGTCAATAATGATACCGCTAGGTCATTACTACATTATCAGTGCTTGTGCGCTGTCTGTCTACTGATCCTTTAATTAATGCTCAATCTTTCTGGCACTTGGCACTGTCATGCCTGGGGGCACTTGGCATCTCCTACCTCATTCGAATAAAAATGTTCCTCTGAAAGAATATTCTTTGACTTTCTACCCATTTCTGCAAGATTGCAAGCTTGTGTTGATTGCTATTATTCAACTCCCTCAGTGGTGTTTTTTGTGTTTGTCTGTCTGTCTGTCTGTCTCTCTCTCTCGTGTCATTACGATTTCGTGAGTCAGTTATATATATATATATGTCGTGCCGATTAGGTAAAACTGGTCAATTAGCAAGAACTCATCTAAAATTAAGTCCTTTCTAAAATTTTCTCTTATACGTTTAAATATATATTTTTTTTCATTTATGTTAATGTAAAAATTTATAATTTTGTACCAAGAGAAACTTTGAAAACCTACCTAACCTTATTACAACAAGCGCAGTTTAATTTAGCCTAACCCAACTAAATATATTTTAGATACGTTAACATTAATTTAATAATAAACAAACACAATGAAATATATTTTTTTCGTTATGTTCAGAATGATTTTGGCGAAATTATTGCATACACAAATTTTCACTTGTCTTATATGGCAAGGTGAGCGTTGCTATTTAAGCCAAAATCGCAAGTTTTACCTAATCGGCACGACATATATATATATATATATATATATATATATATATATATATATATATATATATATATATATATATATATATATAATAGCAATCAACACAAGCTTGCAATCTTGCAGAAATGGGTAGAAAGTCAAAGAATATTCTTTCAGAGGAACATTTTTATTCGAATGAGGTAGGAGATGCCAAGTGCCCCCAGGCATGACAGTGCCAAGTGCCAGAAAGATTGAGCATTAAAGGATCAGTAGACAGACAGCGCACAAGCACTGATAATGTAGTAATGACCTAGCGGTATCATTATTGACACGCCAGTTATCAAAAATATCGATATATCTGGCAATTGTTGAAGGAAATTTCTATAATATTAAGAAAACGGGTCCAAAGCCGACTCACTTAAAATTAAAGGAAGACATAGTTAATCCAGAGGAAGACAGCCATAGTGTATCTATCCCACCAGACTCTTGGACATACGCTGGTCTAACCTCAATTAGGAAGGAAAAACAGGTCCTAATTCCTGGGTGTGGAACTATGACACTTCAGACAATTCAAAGCATTTGTATATATATATATATATATATATATATATATATATATATATATATATATATATATATATATATATATATATATATATATATATATATATATTTTCTTTCAACAAGTTGGCCGTTTCCCACCGAAGCAGGGTGGCCCAAAAGAAAAACGAAAGTTTCTCCTTTTACATTTATTAACATATACAGGAGAAGGGGTTATATATATATATATATATATATATGTATATATATATATATATATATATATATATATATATATATATATATATATATATATATATATATATATATATATATATATATATATATATATAGTGTCGTGCATAATAGGTAAAACTTGCGATTTTGGCTTAAATAGCAACGCTCATCTTGCCAAGCAAGGCAAGATAAAATTTGTGTACGCAATTATTTCGCAAAACTCATTCTGAACATAGCGAAAAAAATTCATTGTTTGTTTATTAGCAATTTGTTGTAAACTTATCTAAAATATATTTAGCTATATTAGTCTAAATTAAATTGCGCTTGTTATAATAAGGTTAGGTAAGTTTTCTAAGATTCTTTTGGTACAAAATTATTAATTTTTACTTTAACATGAATGAAAAAAACTACATCTTGAAACGTATAAGAGAAAATTTTAGAAAGAACTTAGTTTTAAATGAGTTCTTATTAATTGACCAATTTTACCTATTCGGCACGACAATATATATAGGGAGGTACCACTTCTGGAACTGTCTTGGGGACCCTCATCCTCAGAAAAAAAGAATAAATTTGCTTCAGGGAAAACTCAAGGTTCACCCTGAAGCTGTTTGAAAATTTTCTCCTACCTCCCCCTATATTTTCTATATACTATATTTAAAGACAAAATACATTGACAAGAATACAATAGGGAGTAAAAACAGAGAGCTCAGAGCTACATCTCAAATACTTCGTCCAGCTCCCCGGCAGTGGTGAACACGCACACACTCACGAACACACACACACACACACACACACACACACACACACACACACACACACACACACACACACACACACACAGGTTAAGGGAAATCGACCTGACGACACTGGAGGACAGGAGAGATAGGGGGGACATGATAACGACATATAAGATACTGAGAAGAATTGACAAGGTGGACAGAGACAGAATGTTCCAGAGATGGGACACAGCAACAAGGGGACACAGTTGGAAGTTGAAGACTCAGATGAATCACAGGGATGTTAGGAAGTATTTCTTCAGTCACAGAGTGGTCGGGAAGTGGAATAGTTTGGGAAGCGATGTAGTGGAGGCAGGTTCCATACATAGCTTTAAGAAGAGGTATGATAAAGCTCATGGCGCAGGGAGAGTGACCCAGTAGCGGCCAGTGAAGAGGCGGGGCCAGGAGCTATGACTCGACCCCTGCAACCACAACTAGGTGAGTACACACACATAATACCCATACATACTCATTGGTAGCTGAGGTGCAGAGGTTCGAGTTCTCCCCTGGTCTGAGATATAATGTTTGGAAATAATTTCACTTGTTGCAGATTCTCAGGTATTTAAACGTCTCTCTCATGCGGCAGTGCTTGAGGAAAGGGGAAGAAGGTGAAATAAATAACAAAAAAGGCACAATACCGTGACTGGAACAATACAACAAACTCCGCACATATAAAGAGAGGCATTACGACGACGTCTGGTCTCGACTTGGACCATTTACAAAGTCACTTAAATGACTTTGTAAATGGTCCAAGTCGGACTCAACGTCGCCGTAAGCTCCTCTTTTATATGTGCGAGTTGTGTGTGTAAGGTGAAATAACTTGACACCATCCTTTTAACTCCGGATATTGGAAACAATGCCTAGTCTGTACTGGGGTTTGGCTTAGTGAATAGAGTACTGCAAACTTTAACGTGCTGCTCACGTGGAGAACAACGTTCGGGGGTTCGAGCCGTTTCCTAGTCTGAAATAAAATGTTTATATAGATATACACACCGGTCGTCTCCCATCAAGATAGGGTGACCCGAAGAAAACAGGCTTTCAGTCTTCCATTCTGTCTATGAACTTCATATGAGCGAATTTGACTGGAGTGGAGAAAGTGGATTTTATGGCATAACTTGTATGACGGGACTCTAGGTAACCGGTTAGGTGTATTTAGTTCTATAGGGGGGGAGGGGTAGCACAGTCCCTGCACTCTGAAGGGAGTAATGTGATGACTGTGCAACTTCGGTAATATTACCGATGTTCTGTGCATGATGTTGCATGCGTTTCACTTTTCGAGTCACCTTACTCTGGTGTAAGACGACAGGTGTAATAAAAAATGTATATACATATATAGTACACGCAGGAGCCAGGAGCTGTGAATCTCGAACCCCCTGCAACCAGATGTAGGTGAACGCGCGCGCGCTCACACATACACACACACACACACACACACACACACACACACACACACACACACACACACACACACACACACACATACACACACACACACACCATTAGGTAGGTAACATAACCTCAATCCAATTCTTTACCTCAGTCATTCGCCCTATATAATTCCTCCTGGTCAAAACTTCTTGCTCTATCGATTCTGCAAAACATAATCCTCCTAACAGTCCTTTTCGTGTCCTGTGATTTTTTTTTTTGCTTTCTCACCACTACTCAAACTTGTAATTTCTTCACTCACAATTAATTACAAAATGTTGACACCCCATATTGCTCCAAAAAAAAAAAACATTAAAAATCTAGTAATCGTAGTTTTTAGTTACTTATAATTCATTTATGGTCCACCACTAAAAAATAACAGGCGTCAAATAAGAGTTGTAGTTGTGAGTTTATGTAAGTAATGTAATACGCGAGAGACTTGGTACATTACATGAGGTTGTGTGATAACAGAACTATCCGGAAACTATTATAGCTTTTAAACAGTTTGATGTAAGAAAACATTCGATGGGACGTGATTCGATCCCCTTACAACGGCAGGATGTCTGCGAGGAATGTACGGTTAATCCTCGGAACTCTTCTCTGTGATCAGTTGTAAGATACGTAGTTTAAAAGAGTTGGAATGAAAACAACAACGTATTTAATAAATAGGAAGCCTATGCTTGAATGTATTTTGCAATCCGAATAAAGAATTCTTATTAATGAAGGCACTATCAAAGCAGGTATGCGAGCCGTGCAAAAAACTTGTGTTAATACGACAGCAAACAGGAAATTAGAAGAGACAGTTGAATGATACAGGGCTATCTAATAAAGAAAATAACTTTTGAACGACTCCAATTGACCGAGAGCTTAAAAAATCTGTAGAAACAGAAAGGGTCAAATCTTCGCAGAATTTTTTGGTCACTTACAAACGATCGTGTTTGTGTATGTGAATGTGCGCAAGTGTAAAGAAGAACGTCAAAAGGAAACGGGTGTAGTTATTTATCAATCATTAACGACGCTCAATGATCATCAGGAAGTTCATGGACATAAAACTCGAAAGTAGTAGCGTAGCACAAACCCAAGGCCAAGATGCAAGTTGACCAGTATATAAGGGTTCGACAAGATTCCAGCAATCAGTACTGACCTGGACTCTGAGCTCCCAATACCAACCATGGTAAGTCTTCTCTCCTTATATATATAACATTTATGGTTATCTCATCTGAAAACTCATATATAACGAGTCTGCCATAGATACTTTTTTATAGTACATTTGTATATTTCTTTCAGAATCTGTTGCTGATTACCGTCAGCGCTGCCTTGCTGGTGGGATCCTCCAGTGTAAATGGCGGCGTGATTCACGGAGGAATCTCCGGTGGCTCCATTGGAGGACTTGGAGGATTTGGAGGCTTATCCCACGGGGGAGTTGGCTTGTCCCATGGTGGTTTGGGAGGCTTAGGTGGTGTGGGTTCATTTGGCGTTGGTCGTGGTATCGGACTAGGATCTGGCCTTCATGGTGGCGGCATCGGGCTTGGTCGTAGTATCGGACTAGGATCTGGCCTTCATGGTGGCGGCATCGGGCTTGGTCGTGGTATCGGACTAGGATCTGGCTTCATGGTGGCGGCATCGGGCTTGGTCATGGTATTGGGCTTGGATCTGGGCTTCATGGTGGCGGCATCGGACTTGGAAGTGGCATTGGTCTTCATGGTGGCGGCATCGGACTTGGACGTGGCATTGGTCTTCATGGTGGCGGCATCGGACTTGGACGTGGCATTGGTCTTCATGGTGGCGGCATCGGGCTTGGTCACGGCATTGGGCTTGGATCTGGTTTTGGTAGAGGCCTGTACGGAGGATTGTACGGACGCAGCTATGGTTAAGAGTGAAAACTTTTAATGTGAAGTTTTCGACAGTATTAATGATCGACAGAATAGGCTTCCTGAAGCCTAATTCCTGATACTGTAATATACAAACACACATAAAGCTTTCTGTAAATGTATTGGTTTATTTCCCCAAAAACTATATTTGTTATGTATTATATATATATATATATATATATATATATATATATATATATATATATATATATATATATATATTGAAAAAATGAAATGATTTCTATTGAGGTATTGAGTCCTCTGATGCTTGTAAACAAAACTTAAAGAGCACAAAGTGTTCACCTTGCCTACATCAACACTGCTCCTTCATGTCATAATATTAACTGATCCTCTCGTAAAACTAGCTTCCTTCTAGACTTCGCAGACGCCTTCTCGAATTAGTCCTTACGTTTACCTTGTGTCCCTGTGTTTCCTCTTGCTTCTTGACCTGCCTCATTTATTTCTTTTGCCTTTCCAGGCTTCTTGCTTTCCTTTTGTTGTTTCCTTTACTTTCTTTTTGCTCTTTGTCTCTGTTCTTGTGCTCTTAGGTAACACTTCTAATACTGCCACTATTATTACAACTACCAATATTACTACTTCTGTCACTATTACTACCACCACCTCCACTGCTGCTGCTACTATTTCCACCACTGCCGCCGCCGTCGCCGCCAATACCGCCATCACCACAACCACACCACCACCATTACTACTATTGCTACTACTAGTACTGCAACTGCTGCTGCTACCACTATTACTGCTACCACCACTACTACTAATGCTATCATATACTACCGCTACTGGTACCACTACTGTTACTGCTACCACTACTGCTGCCACTACTGCTGCCACTACTGCTACCACTAATATTACTGCTACCACTAGTACTATTGCTACCACTACTACTACCCTATGCTATACTACTGCTACCACTCACTCTATTACTTCTCACTACTGCGCTATTACTACCTACCACCTATTACTCCACAAGCTACTGCTCTACCCTACCACCACCACTACTTCGCTACCATGCTACTACTGCTACCACTACGCTGCCACACTGCTACCATATACTGCTACCCACTACTACTCTACCAAGCCACTCACTGCTACCACTACCAAAGCCACCACTGCTACCACTACCAGCCACTACTACTACCACTACTATCCTACCACTACTATTACTCTAGCCACTCACTAGCTACCACTACCATGCCCACTACTACACTCAGCCACTCACTACTATTACTACCAAAGCCACTCACTACTACCACTACAGCTACCTACTACTTCTCTACTGCCACCACCACCACACTATTTTCACTAGTTCTACCTACAACTATTACTTTGTACTACGTGTACTGGTGCTACATTACTAGTGCTGATACTCCACACCACCATTACTCACTACACTCGCACCCTCCTGCTACACTACCTATTCTCCCCGACCTGTCTTCTGACCACTCTATTACTACTTTTGCTACCACCACCGCTGTTACTACCACCAAAGCCACCACTACCAAAGCCACCACTACTACCATTACCAAAGCCACCACTACTACCATTACCAAAGCCACCACTACTACCACTACCAAAGCCACCACTGCTACCACTACCAAACCACTGCTACCACCACTACCAAAGCCACCACTACTACCATTACCAAAGCCACCACTACTACCACTACCAAAGCCACCACTACTACCACTACCAAAGCCACCACTACTACCACTACCAAAGCCACCACTACTACCATTACCAAAGCCACCACTACTACCACTACCAAAGCCACTACCACTACCAAAGCCACCACTACTACCACTACCAAAGCCACAACTACTACCACTACCAAAGCCACCACTGCTACCACTACCAAAGCCACCACTACTATCATTACCAAAGCCACCACTACTATCATTACCAAAGCCACCACTACTCCCAATACCAAAGCCACCACTGCTACCACTAACAAAGCCACCACTGCTACCACTACCAAAGCAACCACTAGTACCACTAACAAAACCACCACTGCTACCACTACCAAAGCCACCACTAGTACCACTAACAAAGCCACCCCTACTACCACTAACAAAGCCACCACTACTACCACTAACAAAGCCACCACTACTTTCACAACTACCACCACCACTATTTTCACTAGTTCTTTTACCACAACTATTACTTTTATTACTACCGTTTGTACTAGTGCTACCATTACTAGTGCTGATTTCTCCACAACCACCATTGCTCTACTACCACCATCGTCACCACTCCCCTCGCTACTACTACACCCTAATGTCCCTCCCCCGACCTGTCTTCTGGACCACTCTCATATTTGCGACTTTACAATTGTCCGAGATAGACCGAAACATCGTCATAAGTTTCCTGTCCCAAGTGCGGGTAATAATGAGATAAATGGCGGAAAGTTTCTGTAATATTTAAATACGTTAGTTGGCAAAGCCAATTAACACCAAAACAAGGACTTTCAGTTGACATCGTGAGGATTAACCTCACGTTTTTTTTTTTTTTTTTTAAGATTGTCACCAACTGTATATATATATATATATATATATATATATATATATATATATATATATATATATATATATATATATATATATATTATATATATATATATTTAAAATAATATATAAAATTTTATATATTAAATAATATATATATATATATACACAAAAAGATTATATATATATATTAATATTATTATATATATATATATAATATTTATATATATATATATATATAATACCTATATATCAGTTTGTTAGATACTTTATTTTCGATATTCAATGTCCTTTTTTCTGTTTAATGATTCAACTGACTTTCGTACAGGAATCAGTTATGTGGTACACGGACATTTGTGTCCGTGTCACCACCATTTTCTATATTTCTTTCCTTCAGAGGATGTCCTAACTGAGAACACTCATGTACACTCCTGTACACACTCCCTAAGCCTATTAGACCATCTTAGACATATTTTCAAAGTTATGTATTGGGTGTGCCTTCACGTCTTCATGCAGGTCAGCCCACTTTTAATTATCATTGCATCTTTGAAATTGAAATAATTTCTATTTAAATACTTTAGTTGCTTTATATCACCTTCGGGTTCCCTATTTTCCCCTGGCATTTAATTCCTTCTCTTATCGCAAGTATCTTACCGTTCAGGAATATGCAGCCAATTCTTACCTGTTGCCTATTGTATTTTGTCACCGAAATTAAACAGGTCTGTGAGAAAGGATTTTTTCCATCTTCAGAATTCACGTTACTTTCATGTGTATTCAGCCTCGTCAAGTGCTTCAACTTCCTACCGAGTACAGTTTTCACCACCCTATGTTTACCTATCAAGGGCACTGTGCAGCAGTTGAACGACTCCCGTTTCAACACCTCAATAAATATTTGGATTACTCTTGGTCTTGTAAATCTCTTCCTCTTGTAGGACCCCACATTATCACATTCAGCACATTCTCTTAAAGTATTTCAGTGTGACTAACACAATCTGATGCGTATCTCTTTACACGCTTCATACGAGGATTATCTGAATGGGTATTTTAAAAGCGTTCGGTGGCATCCGGTTTTAAGATGGTACTTAAAAATATCCTCCATGATGTTTTATTTATTGCTTGGGAGGACCCCCGTTTAGAGCAAACTGGGGCCCCTGAATAGAAAGGAAGAGCAAATTGGGGCCCCCCATTAAGAGCAAATTGGTAGGCCACCGAATGGATAAGAAGAGCAAATTGGAAGGCACCCAGGTAGAGCAAATTGGAGGGGCCCACGAATAGACAGGAAGAGTAAATTGTGTTATGATAACTGGTGGATTTTTAGCAATGACTTAAAAATAACCTAGTCAAATCTAATCTAACAAGACCTAACTAAGGAAAATCGAGGAATACGCTGAAAAGCGTGTGTGAGAAACCAAATTGGGAATTTCCAGGTTGGGTAGCAATGTTTGGTTTATTAACGTCAGGTAACCAGTTCACTTAGTTGTTTCTTTAGTTTTTCCTCTGTTGCGTGAAAGAAATACTGTATTCTGACACAGATAAAACTACAATATTCAGAAAACTTTGCTCCATCTTTTTCGTTTAGAAAGTGATAATCGGAGAATTATCTTGTGTATATCGAGATCACATAAAAATTACTCAATGCTTGTCTCAACCAAAATTTATTTCAGTTAACCAGTTTTCATATGACTTTCATTGCAATTAAGATGATCACACTCCAACGAAAAATAAAATCCTAAAAACCACTTACGTTCAAGCATACCGATCTAATGCACTCTCATATGTCAGCTGAATGTTCGTGTCACTACCATTCAGAATCTCATTCACATCTTTCCCTCTACACTTGCTTGAAAGCACGCCTTCACCTCAGTCACCCACCCTATTGCATTCATTCTCCTGGTTGTCTTGCTCCATGCATTCGGCAAAACTACTTCATGTTCACACTTTTCCTGACTCCTGATTTATTGCTTTCACACTATTAAACCAGCTTTTATTTTCTTGGCTCAGTATTCATCATATAATGCTCACACTCGATATTCTCAGAGAAAATTTCCCGTTTTTCCACAGTCATCCCTGTTGCAACTTTCAGAGATCATTTATTATAATTATACACTGCACAGAAGCATTATAATTTCCAGATAAAAGACTGATAAACACAGTTTTTATTATGCATGACTCGCTCACTGGTGCGTTAGACCCATTACAGGCCAAAGACCTACCGTTTACCAATTAAATCCTAAAGAATAAAACATATAAACCACGGAACAAGTGGGGTTAGAACCCATGGCAAGTAAATCGTAAAACTCCAGGCGTTTCGTTGTTTGCAGTCGTGTTGTTATGATTTCGTGAGATTATATTAGATGCGCAGATTTTACTGTTTTGAAGGAATGTCATACCGGGTAGACTACAGAGGTAGTGATTAATTTTTATTACACCAGTGGAGGACGGCCAGGAATTTATTAGTAAATCCTCGTTGGAAATTTTCACAGTGACCAGTAGTAGGATACGTAATTTTTAGTGTTAGGGATGTAATAAATTACAGAGAAAAGGATGATTATGCCGGAATATATTCTGTAATCCGAGGGCAGATTTTTAGTAATACAAACAAGGCATATAACACCAACAAATGTGTAAAAGACACTTATGCAACATGAGGTAACAATATTGTGGGAACTTTTCTCTCACCACAGGCTTCATTAATTCCATGGGGTTGATAAAATCCAGGTGGCGAAACATTTCCACAAAAAAGTTACTTCTCGCTACTTAAATGTCTCCTTTAGAAAGATTCTTATTAATGTGGATACTTCGGAATTATAGAGGCTTGTTAATGAAGCAGGAAACTAGTAATTGTGGAAAGTTTTCGGTTTTCCTAAATTCAGCATGTGTAAATTTGAATAATACAATTGTGTAATAAAATATGATGCTGATTTAATCCTTACGAGAAACTTCGAGTAAGGGGGATGTAGAATAGCCAGTAGTGACACCGGAGAGGGGAGACAGTTTGTAATTTGTGGACACTGATTGTAGTGAAAAATTCAGCTAATAATCCGGCATCTTCATGGCCAAATTGGGGTTTTTCGGCCTGAATTTGTAATAGGAACCCGTGTTAATGTCCCCATGCTGAAGAAATGGGACAGGAAATTTGCTGGACCTCAAGAATTACGTGTAGATGGCATACGATAAGGGATACGATCATCACTCACAAGGAATTGCGCCATAAGTCCTTGCATTTAGATCTCTAGCTGGCTAGTGTAGGGTCTAGGTGTCAGGCCGGTGTTGTGGTGTGATCCATCTACAGTAATTAAATGGTAACTGGTAATACAAATTATTCTTTTGTACCCAGCAAGCCTAATCATATACAGTCCACAATTTTAATTTACCAGAGTAGCTGGTTTTAATATTGTAATTATTAATTTAATATCAGGTGTACCTTTTTGTGAGAGTGGAGAAGAAGTGGGCATCGAGGGAGTTACAGTTCAGCGACCTACTGTGACTTATGTCCCACTTCTCACCCAAATTACTTGTTCGTAATAATTCAGGTAATACCCTGTAAACCTCATGCAGGTAATTTACTCGCATAATAATAATTTACAATAGTAATAATAAGACAAAAGGGAAAGGGAAGCTAGAAGAGACGGTATAAGGAGTCAGGATTATCTAATAAATCAAAATATAACTTTTGCAAAAGAAAGTCTACGGTGTACGACAAAGGGTTTGAAGAGATTTTAGCAGCAAAACAGGAAAAATGTTTGTCGAATTAATTTCTCTTCTCGCTTACGAATATTCATTCAAGTAAACCCACATTCAACAGTACAGAAATAACGCGAAAACATTTGGTTTATTAGAAACCTTTTCAGACGCTGCTATCCTAGTTGAGAGACAGCTGTTATGTATGCAAAAGTTAGGTGTATACGAAAAAAGCACTGAAGCTCGCCTGCTAGCCAAGCAGGTCCTCCAAAGCCCATTCCATCTCAAAATTTATCCAACCTATTTTTGAAGGCTACTCAAAGTGTTAATTTCACTGACTAGTTAAAAGAACACTTTTCTCATACTTCCTATAAAATAAATTAATTAAATGAAAGAGGGACGGGTGGTCTAAAATAACATTCATGGAGGCCACAGACTAACTCTTTGTAGGTCAGTTATCTTAACAGTGAACCAATTTTAAGAAGAAACCTATTCACTGAAGACTAGACGATTTCGCTCATAGTTTCGAAATTAGAAACATTGTTAATTATGACAGATTCCTTAATCTTTCTCTGCTGTGCATTGTTACATCTCATCAGAACAGCGATATTAAAATTATTTCTAAGATTCTCTGGAATCATGCGCCGATATTCAGTAATATTATCAATCCCAGAGGGTACAGAGTATCAATAATGATAACGTCTACGTTTAAATTCACGTGTAGCATTTGTCACAGTCGGCGCATGAAATCTGTGAATGCCAGTATTTATCTGGCTAACTTGCAAAAATCTTCTTTTACAAAGGTCTTTATAGTATTCGAACTGCTGAAGACGATGCTCATCACTTTCTTGAGAATATTTATTTGCAGGCGAAAATTCGTCTAAATAAATATTGAAACCTTCGTACCTGCATACCTTTAGCAGGTTGTAAAAGTTGTATTGTAATCTAACTTAGAAAATGTGTTATAAATATTCTAATTTTCTAAAAACTCCTAACAAAAAAAATAAACCATAAATGGAGAGTGAGAAGACAAGACGAGCACATAAATATTAGAATTTGTTGCTTTTCTCTTCAATTTAAAATTCAGTGTATTTCTAATACTTCTGCATGCTACATATACAGTACGTATAAAATAGACAAATGTCTGTGTATATTGATACGTTGATAAATGAGACACTTTTGCAACATTTTGGGTATATTCTGGAAATGATTTGCCTAACAATGGTTTCTTCAGTCCATTGCAGAAAAAAGGTGAAATAAGATGAAGAGTTTGAGGCAATCAGTCCCTCAACCTTAAGTCGATGTGTTCAGTCCATCAGTCTTGACAAAAGTGCAGTATATTCGCGTAGATGGGGAGATGAGAGATGAGGTGGAGCAGTGGTAGGTGGAGTCACCAGCGAACAAAGGCACTAATGGAAGTAGGTCGTGTCTATAGATTAGACAAGTTTTGAGGAAACTTCTGCATCAAGATCCCAAGATGTGTCTCATTTATCAACTTGTCGGTTTTTAAGACCATTTATTCACACATATTGATACATAAGAGTGCACAGTAACGTTAAAAGATGTAAGGTGTTGTTACTTATCTATCATTAAGGAAGCTGGAGGCGATAATTAAGTGCAAGAGCGTGAAAATTGAAAGTAGGGGCATAGTATATACCCAAGGCCAAGATCCAAGTTGAACAGTATATAAAGCAACGACAATTTTCCAGCATCAGTACTGACCTGAACTGGGAGCTTCCGATACCAACCATGGTGAGTCTTCTCTCTATATATCTGCAGAATCAACTTTGAAATATATATCACTTAAAAACTGGTAAATGTGTGTTAACGAGTTAGTTGTAAATATATAATTCTTGTAACATATCTCTATTATATATTTTTTTCAGAATTTGTTGCTGATCACCGTCAGCGCTGCACTACTGGTGGGATCCTCCAGTGTAAATGGCGGCGTGATTCACGGAGGAATCTCCGGTGGCTCCATTGGAGGACTTGGAGGATTTGGCGGCTTATCCCACGGTGGAGTTGGCTTGTCCCATGGTGGAATTGGCGGCTTATCTCACGGTGGGATTGGCTTGTCCCATGGTGGATTGGGAGGTTCAGGTGGTGTGGGTTTATTAGGCGTAGGTCGCGGTATCGGAGTTGGATCTGGAATTTATGGTAGCGGCATCGGGCTTGGTCATGGTGTTGGACTTCGATCTGGTATTCTTGGTGGAGGCATCGGGCTTGGTCATGGTGTTGGACTCGGATCTGGTATTCATGGTGGAGGCATCGGTCTTGGACGTGGCATTGGTCTTCATAGCGGCAGCATCGGGCTTGGTCGAGGCATTGGGCTTGGATCTGGTCTTCTTCATGGAGGCGGCCTTGGTTTTGGCTCTGGTCTTGGTATTCATGGTGGCCTCGGCCACAGGTCATTCGGTGGAAGATTGCACGGACGAAGCTATGGGTAAGATTGTAGGTCAGCTATGGGTAAGATTGTACGGTCTAGATATGGGTAAGATTGTACGGTCTAGCTATGGGTAAGATTGTACGGTCTAGCTATGGGTAAGATTGTACGGTCGAGCTATGGGTAAGATTGTACGGTCTAGCTATGGGTAAGATTGTACGGTCTAGCTATGGGTACGAGTAAAAACTAATTCTAATGTGAAGTTTTCTACTGTATTAAAAATCGAAAGAACTGGTTACCCTAAGCCAGAATTCGGATATTGTTCATATGTTCACACATAAATCGTTCAATCTCCGCATTGATTTATTCCCCCAAAAGTAATTAAAAAAATAAAGTGCATGTGTGTGTGTCTGTGTGTATGTGTAACTGTGTATTACCATTTTGTCAAAGGCACTTGTCGATAAGACACCTGGCCTTTTCTGTGTGCGCGCGCGCGCGTGCAACATCTCAATAAACAGGTGATATCACAATATGCAAAAGAACCAATGTGAAAAAATAATGAACTTCCAAGCTTTTTCGTGATTTCTCAATATATATATATATATATATATATATATATATATATATATATATATATATATATGTCGTGCCGATTAGGTAAAACTGGTCAATTAGCAAGAACTCATTTAAAATTAAGTCCTTTCTAAGGACTGGGTTAGGCTCAATTAAATATATTTTAGATACGTTTTCAATAATTTAATAATAAACAAACATAATGAAATATATTTTTTTCGTTAGGTTCAGAATGATTTTGGCGAAATTATTGCATACACAAATTTTCGCTTGTCTTATATGGCAAGATGAACGTTGCTATTTAAGCTAAAATCGCAAGTTTTACCTAATCGGCACGACATATATATATATATATTATTTATATTGCGCCGTGCTGAATATGTGAGACGCGATTTTGGCTTAAATAGCAACGCACTTCTTGCCGAATAAGGCAAGTGGAAATTAGTGTGTTCAATAATTTGTCAAAAATCATTCTGAACCTAACGAAAAAAAAATATTTCAATGTGTTTTTTTTTATTATTAAATTATTGAAAACCTATGTAAAATATATTTAGTTGAATTAGGCTAAATTAAATTGCGCTTGTTATATTAAAGTTAGGTAAGTTTCCTAATGTTCTTTTGGTACAAAATCATTAATTTTTATATTATCATAAATGAAAAAATCTTTAAATTTATAAGAGAAAATTTTAGAAAGACTTAATTTTAAATGAGTATGTGCTAATTGACCAATTTTACCTATTCGGCACGACATTATATATATATATATATATATATATATATATATATATATATATTATATATATATATATATATAGCCTCGGAGAAGTGGATAAAAAGGCTTCAAGGAAGAATATTTAGATTTCTTTCTGAAGCTATTTGAATATTCCACTTCCCCTACCACCCCATCTTTTGATTGTCTATAAACTTTATTTCAAGACAAAATACATTGACAAGAATACAATAGGAGTAAAACAACATAGATAACAACTCAGAGCTATATGTCAAATACTTCGTCCAGCTCCTCAGCAGTGGGCCGCGTGCCCAGAATGCTGCAGGCATTTTCCCTCTGGATCGCAACAATGAGTCTCTGAAAGAGGAAGCTGGTCCCCCTGTGGTCCCTGGTTTCTATGATGAGTTTTTCACCCAGCTCTTTGATAAACTTTAGAGCACACTTGCCCCATGCTCCAAGGGTCTCCGACCCTATTGGGATGAAGTTATAGCAAGGGAAGGCCTTCATATTTGCGAGTCTTCTGGGTTTCCCTGTGGCTGGCAGCTACGGAGTATGGCAAGTAGGTGTATGCCCTTGTGGCAGCACAGGTGTAGTCCCAAGCAATCTTCTTACTATCCTTCCAGGGTAGCATAGTGGCTCCATCAGGACGCTTTTGACTTCCATCAGACCTTTGCACTTGGGGTTCCCGTTGAGCTGGGCAACGGGCTGTAGCGAGGCTTCTCTTTATGATGTCATTGACCTCCTCATGTCAAGCATACTTCCCTTCTGATGTATGACACACGAGACCATGAAGTCCGAATTGATCAGCCGTCACCCTGCCGCAAATACACCTATGTTCGGTGAGTATGGGGGCGGCTAGGCGAAGCGCAACACCAATCCGAATATGGCATGTGGGTCGAGTCGAGTCCCCAGAGAGGAATTGGGAACAGCTAGAAGGAAATCTCCTGAGTTTGGTGCCTTCACCGCTAGAAGACGAGCTTTGTCCTTTCCTGAAGCGTTGGTGAGCATTGTGTTGGCAATTTTTTCCATGATCGGTTTGTCCCAGTGGGATTGTTTGTGCTCTTTGGGAGGAGCTGGTCTACTGGAGGAGTCTGCCAGGATGTCCCACCGCTCGGCTGCTTCAATGAACCTGGGGTCTTGAGCTCCCACCACACCTCACAAACGTTCAGGGACAATCTTCTCGACTAATCCACAGGAGGCCAAACACGATGACAGAAATGCAGGTAAAGCTACCTGCGTTGCTTTGCGCACCATTATACCTCCCAGTCGCACTGGGAGGGTTGCCTGCTCCCATTGCCGATCATCTAGTGACAGATTCAGTGCCTTCTTAAGGGTTGATCTCATGTGTGCGTCATACTCGGTAAGTGTTAGGTTGTCAAAAGAGGGTGCGCACCTCAAGAAGTAAGTGAGTCTTGACATAGTAAGACACCTTGTGAGGAGATACAGGGCATCATGGGCATCAAGATCACTTATTCTCTCCTCCATTCTTTTCAGGTCATTCACTTTGTCCTTGAGGACCTTGTCGATGGCCTGGTGACCCAGCGGTGCTCACAGGAGGGTACTGTTGGATGGAGTGGTAGTAGTGACTTCTGGGAGGATTGTTCGCACCGCATTGATTATTTCCTGGTTTGTTGTGATGATTTCACACTTTGAGGATAGGATAGTCGGCTTCTCCTGTTTACCGGTAGGCCCTCTAACAGGGACTCCCCAGTACCCGCCAGAGTGCCATCATCCAGGTACCAGATGTTGAGCTCGCTGCGTAGGCTGGAAGTTAGTTCTCTTACTGCCAAACAGAAGGGAAGTGGAGCGAGTGGATCACCCTGCTGAACACCCTCAGATGAGGGAATTTCATGTTCCCCAAACAAAAGAGTCGAAGGTTTGCTGTAGCCAGCTGAAATGAAGGGAAAGAGACTGGGGAACCGATCCCGCGGAAGGCGGGTAAGCAAGACCACATCTCTTTCTTTCACCATATATATATATATACATATATATATATATATATATATATATATATATATATATATATATATATATATATATATATATATATATATATATATATATATATATATTATATTATATGATTGGCAAAACTTTCAGAGTGTTGTGTTATTTCATAACGCTATAAGAGGAAGAAAATAAATATAAAGTGAAGGATCCCTAGTAATTCTGAATAGGGTTACCAATCATTTTCCCCATTTCTGGAGGGTGTTTTGATAGTGAGTTTTTTACAAAACTTCGGAGTATTTTTTTAACATTACTCCGGTGATGTCCCACCGAGGTAAGGTCACCCAAAAGAGACCAAACACATTTATCGTTATCATAAAATAGTGGTAAACAATAACGGCAACTGAACGAATATGACAAAAGTCCCGTATTTACGTATTTTAACGGGACATTCTGCCTTCCAAGTTGGCTTCTTCAGTCGAATACTGTGATAGCAAATGTACTGGAGATAGATGGACAAGTGAAGATTTTGAAATGTTTAGTGTCTCGGCCTTGTGAGAGACAGTTGAATAGGAGGAGATTTCAGGTGCCCAGTTCTTCAGCCTTCGTAGAAGTGTAAAGGTCTTCTTGAGGTGTTCAGTTCCAGTATTTCAGCCACCTTTTAGTCGACCAAAGGAGCCTCCTGCACAAGTGACACGTCTCGCCAATAGAGGTACCCAGATGTTGCCCGAGTGTCTTATTCATTTACCATCATTCATCCAATCGTTATCTTACCAGACAAGTGTTGACATCTCAATTCAGATGGCCATCCAAATTTCACCATTCCCACCCTTCCTTCAGAGTGCACTATACTCTCCCTCTCAGGACTCAAATTTGAGTAACCGGTTTTCCTAAGATCCCATCATAAATGTTTACTCCATCCATTCCTGGGGCGACCCCTACCCCACCATTCTTCCACCCCGGAGTTGCATACCCCATAGTCATCCTATTATGCGCTATCCTCTCTAAATTCCCAAATCACCTCAACAGCTCTTCCTCAGCGCTCTGAATCAAACTTTTATTAAGGCCACATTGATTTCTAATCTTTTCACTACGAATTTCTGCATAATATTCACTCCACAAATTGCTCTAAAACATGACGTCTCCATTCACCTCCTCGCTTTAGTATTTAAAGCCCATTTCTTACACCCATGTAAGTGTTGGTACCAAATACTGAGATACAGTAGTACTTTTACCTTCTTGACTTCATAGATAAAGATTTTTCAATAGATGTCTCAACACTACAACCATTTTCCCTCGTCTATTATATGGTGAACCACGTCTTTTATAGACCAAATCGCCCACATGCCCCGGCCAAATATTAACTTCCTCCAAACTCCCGTGAATCAGATATTAAATCTTTCTTTGGCCAGGCTTTTTGTTGCTCTCATTACGTACCTTGTTTTTCCTATGTTCGCTTTGTTCTGTGTTCGTTATGTGTAACTTTGTGCATACATATCCCATCCCAGACATCTGAACATATTCACGTTATGCTCCCTTCCTCCAATCTAGTTGTTTTCTTGGATGTTTCTGTGTAGATTTTTACCGGATAACGATTCTTATGATGATGACATTTTGAGTAAGTTTATCCTCCCAGACATTTGTGTCATCAACACCGTTTTCTATATTTCTCTTCGACTTTGAGGATATTCTAGTCCAGACCACGCCAGCACTCGTCTATTTCTTTAATAATAATAATAATAATCATAATCTTTATTTCTACAAGTACTTGTACAACTTATACAGATCTAGCAGACATCGATGGCTAACATACAGGTGTTTATTACTGTGATCTGTCGTCTCTTTAATGTAAATGTAAATAACTCAGTTTACCTTATTCCTAGTACGTATATATCACCTTTAAAATAGCACTAAAAATAGTTATAACTATGACCATAATTTTTAAGGGGTGGATCGGTAAGCCAGCGGAAGGCTTCAATCAGATGACCAAAAGCTCCAACGGCGGATCATCACCTGACTAAGACCCGCGTCAGGAAACATTTGTCCTGTTTCCTGACGAACTTTACCTAACCTAACCTTTAAAATAATAAGGTATTGCATGGACTCCAATGAAAATAAATCACTTTGTCTGGCTTTCTTGGGTTATCCTACGATGCATTTCTCAAATCGTGTGAAGATCAAACCAAGAAGTGGGACAGTAAATGACTCGTCCACCACCATCAAGGACATTACCAGTAATAGACAGGACAAGCTTCAATCTTCTGCAGGGGATTGAAGCTTGTAATCCCTTGTAATGACTGCAGCAAATTATATGTGGGCGAAACATCCAGAGACCTCCAAACACGTATTTCAGAACACCAGTACGCAGGCAGATCGGACGATTTAAGGAATACCTGTGTTCAACACCGTAATTCACACAACCATTTAATCAACTACAGAAACGCAAGACTTATCGCCAGAGAAGACAACACTCAATACCGCAAAATCCTGGAATCATCACTTAAATGTATATCCAACAACTTCAACCAAAACAACGGCTTCTATAATATAGTTGAACCCCTTGCCAAGAAACTTCATCGTTATTGCACATTACACACGCAACCGCCAGTCCCGTGCAGGTTCTTATCAGATCCAACCTACCCACTGTGTGGGCGAAACGTTGTCAATACAGGATCACATTATACTGCTTATGTATTAATTTTTCTCCTTTGTATGGACTGATGAAGCCACTGTGTGGCGAACGTTTCCTCAATAAAGATACCCAAGTGTTGCATATATGTCTAATTTATCAACTCGTCGGTTCTCTGAACCATTCATCTACATCCTGTCTGACACAGCAACATCTTGGGATTTTAATACAGGGAATTCTTCACTTGCCTAACCCTTGGGCACGACCTACTTCCACATTGGTCAAATGTGACACCACCTACGACTGCTGCACCTCTCCTGCGTACGGTATATAAGCTACTTCTTCGCACATATGCTGTATTTTTTCAAGATTGATGTACTGACTACATCGACTCAAGGCTGAGGGACTGATTACCTCAAACTCCTCATGTTCTTCACGATTCTTCCTTGTATGGACTGGTGAAGCCACTGTGTGGCGAAATGTTTCCTCAATAAAGATACCCAAGTGTTGCATATGTGTCTAATTTATCAGATGATAATTGTTTTCTAAGCCCATTGTAATCACTACAAACTGACATAGTGCCAGACAAGTGGAAAATGGGAAATGTAATACCTATTTACAAGGCAGGTGACAGGTCCTTAGCTTCGAACTATAGACCAATAAGCCTTACCTCCATAGTTGGTAAATTCATGGAATCAATAAATGCCGAAGCAATTAGTAGCCATCTTGAAAGGCATAAATTGATTAATGAATCTCAGCACGGTTTTACAAAGGGACGTTCCTGTCTTACAAATTTACTAACTTTCTTCACTAAGGTATTTGAGGAGGTAGATCCTGGTATTGAATATGATATTGTGTATATGGACTTCAGTAAGGCTTTCGATAGAGTTACACATCAGAGGCTGTTGAGAAAACTTAAGGCACACGAAATAGGAGAATTTTTTTCCTGTGTAGAGGCATGGTTGACAAATAGGCAGCAGAGAGTTTGCATAAATGGGGATGTGAATGAATGGTTCAGAGAACCGACGAGTTGGTAAATTAGACACATAAATGGGGAGAAGTCGGAGTGGGGGCACGTCACAAGCGGTGTTCCACAGGGGTCAGTGTTGGGCCCCTTGTTGTTCACAATTTACATAAACGACATAGATGAGGGAATAAAAAGCGACATAAGCAAATTTGCAGACGACACCAAAATAGGCGCCAATTCATTCAAATGAGGACATTAGAGCACTCCAGGAGGATTTGAATAGATGAATGGTCGAGAAACAAGGTTAAATAGACAATGCAACACTTGGGTATCTTATTGATGAAATGCCACACAGTGGTTCGTAATACAAAGAAGGCTGAGAGGATGAGTTTCAGTCTGGTGTTCTCTCAATCTTAGCCAGCAGATATGCTGTCAGGAGAGCAGGCAACACGTAGCGTTCAGGTTGACAAATGTGAAGAAGGATTTTCCCTTGTCAAACTGAACAGGATTACTTCGACTAGTGGCTGACACATGACCCTCCGCATCCGATAGCATTAGCCTCAGGCCTGTGCACTCCAAGTGATGAGAATTTGCTATCACGTAGACTGATGTCAAAGATACCAGTGTCATGTGTCATAGGAATAGACTGATGCAGTGGTCGGAGAAATAGCAGATGCAGTTTAATATAGACAAATGCAAAGTTCTAAATTTTGGACATATAAACTAAATAATGTAGATCTTAATATTACGGATTGCGAAAAGGATTTAGGAGTTCTCGTTAGCAGTAATCTGAAACCAAGACAACAGAGCTAACAGAATCCTTGGCTTCATTTCAAGAAGTACAAATAATAGAAGTTCTCAGGTTGTTCTTCAACTCTATATATCTTTGGTTAGGCCTCATTTAGATTATGCTGCACAGTTTTGGTCACCGTATTACAAAATGGATATAAATGCACTGGAAAACGTACAAAGGAGGATGACAATGTTGATTCCATGTATCAGAAATCTTGCCTATGAGGATAGACTGAGGGCGCTGAATCTGCACTCTCTAGAAAGGCGTAGAGTTATGGGGGATATGATTGAGGTGTACAAATGGAAAACAGGAATTAATAAAGGGGATGTAAATAGCGTGCTGAAAATATCTAGCCAAGACAGGACTCGCAGCAATGGTTTTAAATTGGAAACATTCAGATTCAGGAAGGATATATGAAAGCACTGGTTTGGTAATAGAGTTGGGATGAGTGGAACAAACTCCCAAGTACCGTCATAGAAGCTAAGACGTTTTGTAGTTTTAAAAATAGGTTAGATAAATACATGAGTGGGTGTGGGTGGGTGTGAGTTGGACCTGACTAGCTTGTGCTACTAGGTCAGATGACGTGCTCCTTCCTGGCTTAAGTCGGTGGGAGAATTGGACCTGCCTCGCATGGGCCAGTAGGCCTGGTGCAGTGTTCCTTCTTTCTTATGTTCTTATGTTTCCTTGTTTGCCAGAACCAAATGAAGCAGGTTATTTTTCCTAGTAGGTTCTGTCACAAACTGCTTCAAAAAACAATCCTGAACTACTTCTAAAAAGTAGTTAGATTCTAAATTTCCAGTCAAAAAAATCCAATCAATCTGACTAAAGTTAAAGTGTGTTCAGTCCATCAGATGATGGACTGAACACATCGACTCCAGGCCGAGGGACTGATTACCTCAAACTCCTCCTCTCCTTACACCTTTCTACTTTGTATTGGACTGATAAAGCCACTGTGTGGCGAAACGTTTCCTCAATAAAGATACCCAAGTGTTGCATATGTGTCTAATTTATAACTTGTCGGTTCTCTGAACCATTCATCTACACTGAAGGCAGATATGATTGGTCCCATTACCATGCATGATGTTGTCAAGCCGGCTAAAAATATCCTCCATCCCAGCCCCAGGAAAGCAAACCCTCTGTCGCCTACTGCTATCCTTCAAGCAGAAGGCCCTATCCATATACCTAAACTAGCTGTCCCCAACAAGCACAATATTCTTACCTTCCTTGTTGTTCTTCATTGTGACGTTCCCAGTAGTCGACTCACATTCGTCTGGTAGCACATCGTTTCTACCTCTCCATTCGTCTACTTGATCTTCAACTTCGTCCCATGCTGTCTGGCCACTGCCCAGGTTCCCTTCTTGATCTGAGGACTCGCAACAGGAGGACTACTACGAATCCTCTTGTTTTCGCTACCCTCAATTCCTCCTTAAGCAGCTGGTAAAGTTGCTCAATGAAGGGCATCTTGGTTCAGTCCACAGGGAGTACACTAGACACGTCCTCACTGAGCTAAGTGTAGTAATGTATACACAATATGTAGATGAGACACTAACCATTGTTGGTATAGGAGAGTCGAAGCTCAGGTCAGTACTGATGCTGGAATCTTGTTGCCGCTATATAAATATATATATATGTATATAGTTCAGCCTGCGTTTTGGCCTTTGGTATATACTGTGCTACTACTTTCTTGTGTCATAACCACGAACCTCATCATCTAGCTTCGATAATGAATGATAATTATCAAAATATGTCATCTCTGACATTCTTGTTTATAATTATAGAATACGCACATTACATACATACACACGTGCTTAGTGTGTGTAAATAAGTAACCAACGTAATTTTGACAAATATTTTGGCATTTTTAATCATTTAAGCAACACAATCTCTTTGTTGATCCCTCTAAAACTATATTATTATTATATATTTCTGAATTGTATTACAGTTATATAAAAATTTTCGACTATCTTTTGTTCAAACCTTTTTTTTTTAAACTGCTCTTTTCAAGTCAACAGCTCTTTCTGACTCATTAGACTGTCTTTGCTAGCTTCTACTTTCTTTTCTTATCGTCATTAAAATCTTTTACACCAGTGAAAAATCTGCACGACCATCAAAACAATGAAAAAACACTGCGTCAGGCCTACTGGCCCTTTCTAGGCATGTCCATTCAACACCCGTTCACGTTCCCGACCAACCTATCTTTAAAGCTACTCAGAGTTCTTCCTGCAGTAACGCTACCTAGGAGTCTGTTCTTCTCACCTACAACTCTGTTGCCAAACCAGTGCTTCTCAGTAGCCTATGGATATCCATTCAAAACTTTCTGAAACTTGAATCGATTGCTGTGAGTTCTATCTTAATAGATATTTCCAGCGCTCTATGTACAACTCTATATTTATTCTCAGTTTCCATTTATACACTAAAGTGATAGCGTCCATAATTCTATCTTTTATCAAAAAGTAGAAGTTCAATATCTTCACCTTATTTTCGAAGGAAAGATTTCTAATACAAGTAATCAGCTTCGTCATCCGTCTCTTTGTGTTTTCGAGCACATATGCCCTTCTTCCAATATGGAGACTAAGTCTCCATATGGAGACTATCTTCACTTTGGTCTAACCAAAGAAATATTAAGCTGAAGTTTATCCATCAAACTCCTGTTATTTATACTTCTAGATATAAAGCCAATTAGCTTCATTACAAATACTTATACAGTTGTGCCTTAGGTTTAAATTTCTGATAAATAGAACTCCTAGATCTTTATCGCATTCACTTGGACTAACATCTACATTGTTTTCAGCTTATTAGTGCTATAGTTACCTAATTTTCCTATGATTAGAATCTTGCCTGTCTGAACTGCATCTTCCACTTCTCCGACCACATCAACGTATCAAGCTAATACAGAAAATTTCTAGTGTCCAAATAAGTAATTCTTTTTAGGCAAGCGTAGAAGTGAGGATTTAGTTAGAAGGTATAAGGCAGCAGTAGACATTATGAAGAAGGGTGGGAGCACTGGCAAATGCAGTGGAGGGAGCTGTTTGGTCTTTAAAATCGAAATAGATAGTGGTATGGGTTTTTGTGGAAAATCATTGAATTCTCAGTGCAGCAATAGTGAAAGTTTTAGGGAGACCAGTTATAGGCAGAATGAGGTAGAGTTATTGGTGAATATTTTGAAACCAGTGGCACTCATCCAGCTCCTCAGAGCTGGATGAGATTTTTGCATTATAATCAGTGACAAACACGTAACAATATGTACTAGACATGTATCTCACATCTAATGTACTGTATATGGGGTGGTAGGGAAAGTGGAATATTCAAATAGCTTCAGGAAGAAATCCAAATATTCTTCCTTAAAGCCTTTTTATCCACTTCTCCGAGGCTATAGGTCACACAATTATATATATATATATATATATATATGTCGTGCCGATTAGGTAAAACTTGCGATTTTGGCTTAAATAGCAACGCTCACCTTGCCATATAAGACAAGTGAAAATTTGTGTATGCAATAATTTCGCAAAAATCATTCTGAACCTAACGAAAAAATATATTTCATTGTGTTTGTTTATTATTAAATTAATGTTAACGTATCTAAAATATATTTAATTGGGTTAGGCTAAATTAAATTGCGCTTGTTATAATAAGGTTAGGTAGGTTTTCAAAGTTTCTCTTGGTACAAAATTATAAATTTTTACATTAACATAAATGAAAAAATATATCTTTAAACGTATAAGAGAAAATTTTAGAAAGGACTTAATTTTAAATGAGTTCTTGCTAATTGACCAGTTTTACCTAATCGGCACGACATATATATATATATATATATATATATATATATATATATATATATATATATATATATATATATATATATATATATATTTTTTTTATTAACACATCGGCCGATTCCCACCAAGGCAGGGTGGCCCGAAAAGAAAAACTTTCATCATCATTCACTCCATCACTGTCTTGCCAGAAGGGTGCTTTACACTACAGTTATAAAACTGCAACATTTACACCCCTCCTTCAGAGTGCCGGCACTGTACTTCCCATCTCCAGAACTCAAGTCCGGCCTGCCGGTTTCCTGAATCCCTTCATAAATGTTACTTTGCTCACACTCCAACAGCACGTCAAGTATTAAAACCATATGCCTCCATTCACTCCTATCAAATACGCTCACACATGCTTGCTGGAAATCCAAGCCCCTCGCACACAAAACTTCCTTTACCCCCTCCCTCCAACCTTTCCTAGGCCGACCCCTACCCCGACCACTACAGATTTATACACTCTCGAAGTCACTCTGTCTCGTTCCATTCTCTCTACATGTCCAAACCACCTCAACAACCCCTCCTCAGCTCTCTGGACAATCGTTTTGGTAATCCCGCACCTCCTCCTAATTTCCAAACTCCGAATTCTCTGCATTATATTCACACCACACATTGACCTCAGACATGACATCTCCACTGCCTCCAGCCTTCTCCTCATTGCAATATTCATCACCCATGCTTCACACCCATATAAGAGCGTTGGTATAACTATACTCTCATACATTCCCCTCTTTACTTCCATGGACAAGGTTCTTTGTCTCCACAGACTCCGAAGTGCTCCACTCACCCTTTTCCCCTCATCAATTCTATGATTCACCTCATCCTTCATAGACCCATCCGCCGACATGTCCACTCCCAAATATCTGAATACATTCACCTCCTCCATACTCTCTCCCTCCAATCTGATATCCAATCTTTCGTCACCTATTCTTTTGTTATCCTCATCACCTTACTCTTTCCTATATTCACTTTCAATTTTCTTCTTTTACACACCCTACCAAATTCATCCACCAACCTCTGCAGCTTCTCTTCAGAATCTCCCAAAGCACAGTGTCATCAGCAAAAAGCAACTGTGACAACTCCCACTTTGTATTTGCTTCTTTATCTTTTAGCCCAACACCTCTTGCCAAGACCCTCGCATTCACTTCTCTTACAACCCCATCTATAAATATATTGAACAACCACGGTGACATCACACATCCTTGTCTAAGGCCCACTTTTACTGGGAAATAGTCCCTTCCCTCCTACACACTCTAACCTGAGCCTCACTATCCTCATAAAAACTCTTCACTGCTTTCAGTAACCTTCCTCCTATTCCATACACCTGCAACATCTGCCACATTGCCCCCTATCTACCCTATCATACGCCTTTTCCAAATCCATAAATGCCACAAAAACATCTTTACCCTTATCCAAATACTGTTCACCTATATGTTTCACTGTAAACACTTGGTCTACACACCCCTACCTTTCCTAAAGCCCCTTGTTCATCTGCTATCCTGCTTTCTGTTTTACTCTTAATTCTTTCAATAATAACTCTACCATACACTTTACCAGGTACACTCAACAGACTTATTCCCCTATAATTTTTGCACTCTCTTTTGTCCCCTTTGCCTTTATACAAAGGAACAATACACGCTCTCTGCCAATCCCTAGGTACCTTACCCTCTTCCATACATTTATTAAATAATAGCACCAACCACTCCAAAATTATATCCCCACCTGCTTTTAACATTTCTATCTTTATCCCATCAATCCCAGCTGCCTTACCCCTTTCATTCTACCCACTGCCTCACGAACTTCCCTACACCCACAACTGGCTCTTCCACACTCCTACAAGATGTTATTCCTCCTTGCCCTACACACGAAATCACAGCTTCCCTGTCTTCATCAACATTTAACAAATCCTCAAAATATTCTCTCCATCTTCCGATACCTCTAACTCTCCATTTAATAACTCTCCTCTCCTATTTTTAACTGTCAAATCCATTTGTTCTCTAGGCTTCCTCAACTTATTAATCTCATTCCAAAACTTTTTCTTATTTTCAACAAAATTTGCTGATAACATCTCACCCATCTCTCATCTGCTCTCTTTTTACATTGCTTCACCACTCTTTTAACCTCTCTTTTTCTCTCCATATACTCTTCCCTCCTTGCATCACTTCTACTTTGTAAAAACCTCTCATATGCTAACTTTTTCTCCCTTACTACTCTCTTTACATCATCATTCCACCAATCGCTCCTCTTCCCTCCCGCACCCACTCGCCTGTAACCACAAACTTCTGCTGAACACTCTAACACTACATTTTTAAATCTACCCCATACATTTTCGACCCCATTGCCTACACTCTCACTAGCCCATCTATCCTCCAATAGTTGTTTATATCTTACCCTAACTGCCTCCTCTTTTAGTTTATAAACCTTCACCTCTCTTTTACTTACTATATATATATTGGTGAAAAATCCAAAAAATACTTCTCTTGAAAATTTATTTGAATGAATAAATTTGGTACAGAATCATAAATCAGGCATTAGGTAGCCAATTCTTTAATTTGTAATGCTTCAGAAAACTTGAAACGAAAAACAGTTTCCACTCTTATCCGAAGAAAGGACTGTTAAATCCAGTACCAAATCCTGGTCCAATGCCACGACCAAATCCGAAGCCACCACCGTTAAGGCCAGTGCGAGGACCAAGTCCAAAGCCAGGCCCTAGTCCAATACCGCGACCAAGGCCAAAGCCGTTTCCTAGACCGAAACGAGAGAGTCCAAAGCCTCCAGGGAAGAAACCAAGTCCGCCACTTGTGGTTCCTCCGGTACTCCCGGTGTTTATACAGTTACATTCCACCAGCAGGGCAGCGCCGACGATGATCATCAACAGATTCTGAGAAAAATCACATAAATATGTTACAAGAAATATATTTCTAACACCCATGAGAAAACGTGCTTTTTATAAATAATATTAAAGACATATTGATAATATATCTACAATATAGAGATAAGACTGACCATTGTTGGTATAAGAGGGTGGAATCTCAGGTCAGTAGTGATGCTGGTATCTTGTTGTTGCTATATATATACTGTTCAGACTACGTTTTGACCTTTTGTATATGCTGTGTTACTACTTTTCTGTGTCATACGCTTAAATATCATCCTGCTTCAATAATGAGTGAAAATAAAATATCACCTTTTGACATGTTTATAATTTTAGAAACAAGCACATACAGACATACTGACCCGTTTAAGCAAGTATATGTAAATGAGTTAACAAAGTAATTTTGGCAAATATTTTGACTTTGAAATCATGCAACATATTCTGCTTCATTGCTCTCTCTAATACGATATTATTCTTATACTATATTGCTGAATTGTATTCTAGTTATATAAAATCTTTCAACTCTCATTCGTTTAAACCTTTTTTTAAATTCTGACTCATTAGACTGTCTGTGCTAGCTTCTACTTTGTTTTTATATTGTCATTCAAATCTCGTCCATCAGAAGAGCATAACGAAGAAACACTTCTTCTGGCCTACTGGCCCATGCTAGGTACGTCCATTTAACACCCACTCTTGTTCCCGACCAAACTATCTTTAGAGCTACCCAGAGTTGTTACTGCGCTGACGATACCAAAGAGTTTCACTCACTCACCGATAACTCTATTGCAAAACCCGTAGTTCCCGGTAACCTATCGATATCCTTTCAAAATTTCTCGAACTTGTATCAGTTTCTTTCAGTTCTGTCGTGTTACATATTTCCAACACTCTATGTATAGCTCTTTCTTTATTCTCAGTTTCCATTTCTACACTTCAATGATATCTTCCCTAATTATATCTCTTATCAGAAGGTAGAAGTGCAATGTCTTCGGCCTATTTTCTTAGGAAAGGTTTTGTAATACACGTAATTAACTTCGGCATCCGCCTCCGATATGGAGAGTAAGTCTGAGAGGCATAATCTAAATTAGGTCTAACCAACTATATATTAAGTTAAAGTTTAATCATCTAATTTTTATTATTTATGCTTCTTGATATGAAACCAATTAACTTTTTTACAGACATTTATGCACTGTTGCCTTGGGTTTGAATTTCTTATAAAAAAGAACTAGATCTTCATCGCATTCACTTTTTACAAACGTCTACATTTTTTTATATTATTAGTGTCATATTTATTTAATTTTCCTATGATTAGAAGCTTATTCTTCCCTGCTTTGAATTGCATCTGCCACTTCTCCGACCACACCAACCTATCTAGTTTATACAGTAATCTTCTAGTGAGGAAACATTTCGCCACCAGCAGCTCACGAAAATGTCAAAGAAATGTCAATGTTTCGTGTCTACTTCAAATGTAACTTCAATGAGGAATTAGACACAGTTACAACCCTGAGCCTCAATATTCTCGTAAAAACTAATCACTGCTTTCAATAACCTACCTCCTATTCCATACATTTGCAACATCTGCTACATTGTCCCTCTATCCACTTTAAATGCCACAAAAACCTCTTTACCCTTATCTAAATACTGTTCACCTCTATGTTCCACTGTAAACACTTATACGAGTTAATTACCAAAACCCTCGTCCACTTTATCATAATTATTTGCCTAAGTAGTAGTAGTAGTATTAATAGGATGAGGGTATTGTTATATATGAAAGTACATTTAGGTTTTCTGTGTTCACAAAGATATCAAATTGTTGTTGCTGTGCTTGTCCAAATAAAAAATTCTTTGATGGCCTATTTTAGTACCACCAGCAAACTTGTGTCTATAATTGTTCCCTCATCGATGTCATTTATGCTGATTGGGAAAAAGGTTCCCATCACTGATACCCTGTGGCACACCACTCGTAAGAGTGCCACATTTCGTTTTCTCCCTATTAACGCAAACTGTGTGTTGCCTATCGGTCTGTCATGTCTCGACCCAGGAGATAATTTCTCCTCCTTCATGATCTTTTGCGTAGTTAATTAGCTTCCTATGTGAAACTTTATCAAAGTTCTTACTGAAATCCTTGTTCACAACATGGCATTATTTATTTTGATCAACCGCCTTGGATGCCTTAATGTTTAAAGGTTATTAAATTCATAAGGTAAGAACTTCCTTTAGTAAAACCGTGTTGAGATGCGTTGATCAGATTATTTTTTCATTGAGGCTTCTAACTGCATCAGCCATTGTTGATTCCATCAACTTTCACCAATTAGTTAAGCTGATTGGTCTAAAGTCTGTATTACATTTGCCATTTTACATTTATCAGGTACATTTCCTGTTTGTAGTGATATATTGAAGTGACTAGCTAGAAGTTTGCTAAGTTTTTCCTTAAATCCCTTTAAAACCCATGAAAACTCATCACAGTCCGGTGACATGTTTTGCTTCCTAGTATATAATATAATGATCACGTCGCTAGTGACTGTGATATTGCACAATTTATTTTTGTCCTTACCAGTAGTATAATGATTTCTTTGATTGCGTTTTTGTCTTCTCGTGTAAAACCAAAATGGAAATTGCTGAAAATGGTCCACATTTTTTGTCACTAGCAGTAAGCTGACCTAAGTTACATTTAAATGGGAATTTCTTTCTCTGAATGTAATTTCTATATTCGTGAAAGCTCTTAGGATTGGTTTATGATTCCTTGGCAACTTCTTTCTTAAACCGAATAATAATTCAATAAGGTCACCATCACCTCTTTTGGTTCGCGAGTAAATGCCTTTCTTTTCACCCAAGAGATGTTTGAATCTATTGTTTATCCATTTCGGTCCATTCTTGATTTATATAAATTCTCTACTATGGCTACAAGCACCTTGGCCAGCTTCTACAATGCTTTGGAAAATGAGATATTGTCAACTTTCATCATTTTCTATCCGGTCTTCCTCAAGATATCAAGATAGTCCCTCGTCAGCTTACTCCAGTCTACATTTCTCAAGTAACCCCTAAGCAGGTTATAGCCTGTTGTTAGGTAAGACACAGGTGCAACACTTAGGTATCATTAATTCGAAACGTTTCGCCTACACAGTAGGCTTCTTCAGTCGAGTACAGCAAAGTTGATAGAAGCAGTAGAGATGTGAAGACGATGTAATCAGTCCATCACCCTTGAAGACGTAGTTTTGAGGTGGTCAGTCCCTCAGCCTGGAGAAACATTTCGAAATAAAGATACCTAACTGTTGCATATGAGTCTTACCTAACAACCTGTCGGTATTTTATACCTTTTCAATATTCAGGTTATAACCTGCTGAGCGAGAATTGGGGACCTTAACTTTGTTATTAAGGTAATTTTATGAGATATCATAACTAAGGGATTTATGATCACTTTCTCCAAGCACTGTATTAACTCAAGATTATCTCTCAAGGATTTCTTGTCCAGCAGGTTTTTTTTTTTCTTTAGTTGGTTGTGACGCAGACTGCTTTAAAAAAGTAGTCCTAGGCCATTTCAAAAAGTCACCAGACTCCAGACTCCATGTCAAATTGCTCCAATTGATTTGGCTAAAGATAAGTATCTCCCTATTAAACCAAAATTTTCATTTCTAGACGCATAAAAAAATCATCCTTAAGTTTAACGTGGTCACTATCGAGGTCAGGGGATCAGTTGTATATAAAGTTAACTTCTGCATCAGTGATCATTATCCGTTGATACACAAGATATTTCCGTATTTCTGCTGTATTTTGTATAATCTTTCGTCCTTCCAGGGAGATCGTTGTCTTCAGGGAAAAATAATACATTTTGGCAGTATCAGTAACGTCAAAGATGATTCTCGTCTTAAATGATTGCCATATTCCGTCAGTTATATTGCACATTTAATTTAAAATTGAATGAGATTATTGCCATCCATCGATTTAGTAATAATAATTAATTAATCATTAATGATTAATCAAAAACTAAAGTAAATATAAAATATCTCAAAAGACTTAATTTTAAAGTTCTTCGCTCTAGAAATGAAACCAATACTTTTCTTACTTCGTATCAATTTTCAGTATAGTAGTTTCCAATACCTTCTTCAGATGTGGGAACTTGAACATTTTTTCTTTTCGTAAATGCTTTGGCCCAGAATGCCAGAAGCGTACCCAAGTTTTTCCTGTTAATTGATACTTATATTAAAGGTACTAAGAGGAGAACACACATTAAACATGACTTTCTACAAATCTTAGAGCCGGAGAATTAACAATTTAAGCTCATACATGGAATTTTTAATATATAAATGATGAAAACAGCTTCACAGTTATTATTGTTCAGGAGAAATATAGGTGGACACTTAAATAATTACCTTCCATAAATCACACACTATAAACCTCTCCATGCTCACACACCCCTTTAAAACTACTTACCTACACTTCGACCAACTGTACTCTCAAATGACAGCTCATTGGTCATGCCATTTTTTTTTTCAGTCCATTCACACTTTTCTCCAAACCCATGATCGGACCTCCTAGGTTACCTCCTTCATGAACTCTTAATTTATACATCCTCCTTGTCAAACTATCTTGCTGAATTCTTTATATATAAAAAAATCACCTAACCAATTATTTTTTCTACATCCTGAATTACAAATTTCAAACCCAATTTCTTCATTACTCTCTTACTAGAAGATATATTTCTATTTCATGTACTGTGCATGATAATATACACTTGGAAAATAGTAAGGGGACTAGTCCCAAATTTGCACAGGAAAATCACTCCCTACGAAAGCAAAAGGCTTTGCAGGAGATGCAACATCCCCCCAGTGAAAAGCAGGGGTGCCACGAATACACTAAGAGACAACACAGTAGGAAGACCGTTCCACTCATCAACTACCCTATTTCCAAACCAATACTTTCCTATATCATTTCTAAATCTAAACTTGTCCAATTTGAATCCATTATTTCGGGTTCTCTCTTGGAGGCAAGTAAGAGAGAGGTAAAAGTGTATAAACTAAGGGAGGAGGAAGTTAGGGTGAGATATAAGCAACTATTGGCAGAAAGGTGGGCTAGTGCAAGTATGAGTAGTGGGGGGCGGGTTGAAGAGAGTTGGGATAGTTTTAAAAATGCAGTATTAGAATGTGGGGCAGAAGTTTGTGGCTATAGGAGGGTGGGTGCAGGAGGAAAGAGGAGTGAGTGGTGGAATGAAGAAGTAAAGGGTGTGATAAAAAAGAAAAAGGTAGCTTATGAGAGGTTTTTACAAAACAGAAGTGTTAATAGAAGAGCAGAGTATATGGAGAGTAAAAGAAAGGTGAAGAGAGTGGTGAGAGAGTGCAAAAGAAGAGCAGATGAAAGAATGGGAGAGGCTCTGTCAAGAAATTTTGCTGAAAACAAGAAAAAATTTTGGAGTGAGATAAACAAGGTAAGAAAGCCTAGGGAACGAATGGATTTGTCAGTTAAAAACAGAGTAGGGGAGTTAGTAGATGGAGAGCTGGAGGTATTGGGTAGATGGGGGCAATATTTTGAGGAACTTTTAAATATCAATGAAAAAAGGGAGGCGGTAATTTCATGTACTGGCCAGGGAGGTACAACATCGTTTAGGAGTGAAGAAGAGCAGGATGTGAGTGTGGGGGAGGTGCGTGAGGCATTACGTAGAATGAAAGGGGGTTAAGAGGCTGGAAATGACGGGATCATTCATGACAGAAATGTTAAAAGCAGGGGGGATATAGTGTTGGAGTGGTTGGTATTTTTGTTTAATGTATGAAAGAGGGGAAGGTACCTAGGGATTTATCAGAGAGCATGTATAGTTCCTTTATATAAAGGGAATGGGGATAAAAGAGTGTGTAAGAATTATAGGGGAATAAGTTTACTGAGTATACCAGGTAAAGTGAATGGCAGGGTTATTATTGAAATAATTAGAGGTAAGACAGAGAGTAGGATCGCAGATGAGCAAGGAGGCTTTAGAGTGGGTAGGGGATGTGTAGATCAAGTGTTTACAGTGAAGCATATATGTGAACAGTATTTAGATAAAGGTAGAGAAGTTTTCATTGCATTTATGGATTTAGAAAAGGCATATGATAGAGTGGATAGGGGAGCAATGTGGCAAATGTTGCAAGTATATGGAATAGGTAGTAAGTTACTGAAGGCTGTAAAGAGTTTTTATGAGGATAGTGAGGCTCAGGTTAGGGTGTGTAGGAGAGAGGGAGATTACTTCCCGGTAAAAGTAGGTCTTAGACAGGGATGTGTAATGTAACTATGGTTGTTTAATATATTTATAGATGGGGTTGTAAAAGAAGTAAATGCTAGGGTGTTGGGGAGAGGGGTGGGATTAAATTATGGGGAATTAAATGCAAAATGGGAGTTGACACAGTTACTTTTTGCTGATGATACTGTGCTTATGGGAGATTCTAAAGAAAAGTTGCAATGGTTAGTGGACGAGTTTGGGAGGGTGTGTAAAGGTATAAAGTTGAAAGTGAACATAGATAAGAGTAAGGTGATGAGGGTATCAAACGATTTAAATACAAAAAAAATGGATATCACATTGAAGAGAGGGATTATGGAAGAAGTAAATGTTTTCAGATATTTGGGAGTTGACGTGTCAGCGGATGTGTTTATGAAGGATGAGGTTAACCATAGAATTGATGAAGGAAAAAAGGTGAGTGGTGCGTTGAGATATCTGTGGAGACAAAAAACGTTATCCATGGAGGCAAAGAAGGGAATGTACGAAAGTATAGTGGTACCAACACACTTATATGGGTGTGAAGCATGGGTTGCAAATGCTGCAGCGAGAAGGAGGCTGGAGGCAGTTGAGATGTCCTGTCTAAGGGCAATGTGTGTTGTAAATATTATGCAGAAAATTCGGAATGTGGAAATTAGGAGGTGTGAAGTTACTAAAAGTATTTGTCAGAGGGCTGAAGAGGGGTTGTTGAGGTGGTTTGGTCATTTAGAGAATGGATCAAAGTAGAATGACTTGGAGAGCGTATAAATCTGTAGGGTAAGGAAGGCTGGGTAGGGTTCGTCCTACAAAAGGTTGGAGGGAGGGGGTCAAGGAGGTTTTGTGGGCGAGGGGCTTGGACTTCTAGCAAGCATGTGTGAGCGTGATAGGAGTGAATGGAGACGAATGGTTTTTGGGACCTGACGAGCTGTTGAAGTGTGAGCAAGGTAACATTTTGTGAAGGGATTCAGGGAAAATAGTTAATTGATTTAGTTGGAATTGAGTCCTGGAAATGGAAAGTATAATGCCTGCACTTTAAAGGAGGAGTCTGGGATAGTGACAGTTGGGAGGGACTATTCTCAGCTGTCGTATCTGAGCGCCTCTGTAAAGACAGTGATTATGTACGAGTGTGGTGAAAGTGTTGAATGATGATGAAAGTATTTTCCTTTTGGGGATTTTCTTTCTTTTTGGGTCACCCTGCCTCGGTGGGAGACGGCCGACTATTTGAAAAAAAAAAAAAAAAAAAAAAATATATATATATATATATATATATATATATATATATATATATATATATATATATATATATATATATATGATGTGTGTGTATTGGTTAAAGAAGTCCAAAGAATACTTATCTTGAAAATTTATTTGAATGAATAAATTTGGTACATAATCATGAATCAGGCATTAGGTATTAGGTAGCCAATTATTTCCTTTGTAATGCTGCTGAAAACTTGAAACGAAAAAGAGTTTCCACTCTTATCCGAAGAAGTTACCGTTAAATCCATTACCAAATCCTAGTCCAATGCCACGACCAAATCCGTTAAAGCCAAGACCGTTAAAGCCACCACCGTTAAAGGCAGGCTCTAGCCCAATACCGCGACCAAACCCGATACCAGGACCTAGACCAAAGCCTCTTCCTAGACCGAAGGGAGGGAGTCCAACGCCTCCAGGTAAGAAACTGGTGGTTCCTCCGGTACTCCCGGTGTTTATACAGTTACATTCCACCAGCAGGGCAGCGCCGACGATGATCATCAACAGATTCTGAGAAAAATCACATAAATATATTACAAGAAATATATTTCAAACACCATGAGAAAACGTGCTTTTTTTAAATGATACTAGAGAAATATTGATAATATATTTACAATATGGAGATTAGACTAACCATTGTTGGTATAGGAGGGTAGAAGCTCAGGTCAGTACTGATGCTGGAATCTTGTTGCTGCTATATATATACTGTCCAGACTACGTTTTGACCTTTGGTATATGCTGTGTTACTACTTTTCTGTCATACTCATGAACATAGTCCTGCTTCGATAATGAATGATAATCAACAAAACATGTCACCTTTTGACATTCATGTTTATAATTAGAGAAACACGCACATACATACATACAGACGCACTTAAGCAAGTATATGTAAACGAGTAGAAGTAATTTTCACAAATATTTTGACTTTTTAATCAAGCAACACATTCTGCTTTGCTGCTCTCTCTAATACGATATTATTCGTATATATTGCTGAATTGTATTCTAGTTTTATAAAATCTTTCAACACTTTCGTCTAAACCTTTTTTTAAATTGCTACTTTTCTGTTACAAAACACTTTGACTCACTAGACTGTCTTTGCTAGCTTCTACTTTGTTTTTGTATTGTCATTAAAATCTCCTATACCAGTCATAAACCTGCAAGTCCATCAGAAGAACATAACGAAGAAACACTTACGCAAGCCTACTGGCCCATGTTAGTTATGTCCATTTAACACCCACTCTTGTTCCCGACCAAACTGTCTTTAGAGCCACCCAGAGTTGTTCCTCCACTGACGCAGTAACAATATCTCATTCATGAGATATGAATGATAACAATATCTCATTCATGAGATATTGTCAACTTTCACCATTTTCTATCCGGTCTCCCTCAAGATATCAAGATAGTCCCTCGTCAGCTTACTCCAGTCTACATTTCTCAATAAATAACAAAAAAGGCACAATACCGTGACTGGAACAATACACACACAACCCGCACATATAAAAGGAGAGGAGCTTACGACGACGTTTCGGTCCGAAACGTCGTCGTAAGCTCCTCTCCTTTTATATGTGCGGGTTGTGTGTCTAAATGTCTCAAGTAACCCCAGAGCAGGTTATAACCTGCTGAGAAAGAATTGGGGACCTTAACTTTGTTATTAAGGTAATTCTATGAGATATCAAAACTATGGGATTTATGATCACTTTCTTCAAGCACTGTATTAACTCAAAATTATCTGTTGGGGATTTCTCGTTTTTTTTCTGTAGTTGGTTGTGACGCAGACTGCGTTAAAAAAGTATTTCCTAGGCCATTTCAAGAAAGTCACCAGACTCCAGATTTTATATCAAATTGCTCCAATTGATTTGGCTAAAGATAAGCGTCTCCCTATTAAACCAACTTTTTCATTTCTAGACGCATTAAAAAATCATCCTTAAGAAGTTTAACGTGGTTACTATCGAGGTCAGGGAATCACTTGTATATAAAGTTAACTTCTGCATAAGTGATCATTATCCGTTGATACACAAGATATTTCCGTATTTCAGCTGTATTTTGTATAATCTTTCGTCCTTCCAGTGAGATCGTTGTCTTCATTGAAGAATAATGCATTTTGGCAGTATCAGTAACGTCAAAGATGATTCTCGTCTTAAATGATTGCCATATTCCGTCAGTTATATTGCACATTTAATTTAAAATTGAATCAGGTTATTGTCAGCCGTCGATTTAGTAATAATAATTAATCATTAATAGTTTATCACAAACTAAAATAAATATAAAATATCTCAAAAGACATCATTTTAAAGTTCTTCGCTCTATAAATTAAACCAATACTTTTACTTCGTATCAATTTTCAGTAAAGTAGTTGACATTACCTTCCTCAGATGTGGGAACTTGAACTCTTTTTTTTCTATTCGTAAATGCTTTGGCCCAGAACGCCAGAAGTGTACCCAAGTTTTTCCTGTTAATTAACAGGAGAACACACATTAAACATGAAGTTCTACAAATCTTACAGCAGGAGAATAAACAATTTAAGCTCATAAATGGAATTTTTTATATATAAATGATGAAAACAGCTTCACAGTTATTATTGTCCTGGAGAAATATATCTTGGTGGACACTGAAATAATTACCTTTCATAAATCACACTATAAACCTCTCCATGCTCACACCACTTTAAAAAAACCACTTACCTACACTTCGACCTACAGTACTCTCAAATGACAGCTCATTGGTCATGCCAAATTTTTTTTTTCAGTCCATTCACACTTCTCTAAACCCATGCTCGGACCTCCCAGGTCACCTCCTTCATGAACTCTTAATTTATACATCCTCCTTGTCAAACTATCTTGCTAAATTCTTTTTATATAAAAAAATCACCTTACCAACCATTTTTCTAATTCCTGAATTACAAATTTCAAACCCAATTTCTTCATTACTCTCTTACTAGAAGATATATTTTTATTTCATGTACTGTGCATGATAATATGCACTTGGAAAATAGTAGGAGGACTAGTCCCAAATTTGCACAGGAAAATCACTCTACGAAAGCAAAAGGCTTTGCAGGAGATGCAACATCCCCCCCAATGAAAAGCAGGGGTGCCACGAATACACTAAGAGACAACACAGTAAGTGTCAGGGGGCCCAAGACTGTTCAACTGCCTGTCAGCATATATAAGAGGGAATTACAAATAGACACCGGACTGTCTTCAAGAAAGTGCTGGACAGGCACCTGAAGTCAGAACCTGACCAGCCGGGCTGTGGTTCGTGCGGCCAACAGCCTGGTTGATCAGGCTATGATCCACCACGAGGCCTGGTCACAGACCGTGGCCCGGGGGTGTTGATCTCTAAAACCCTCTCCAGTATACTGTACTTCATACCTAAACAATATTCTTAGAACTCGTAAACTATTTCGGTAATACCCATAAAATAAAAATATTCTTAAAATATCTAATTGTAAGTTTATAAGGGAAATATAAATTTAAGAATGTCAATAAAGTTCCCTGTATAGAGTTGTGTACGGAGTGAGCTCGAAGGAATATTGGACTGGTCTGCACGTAAGTTAGTATGTGAGAAACTCTCGATGGGGTAAAAGTTAATTTTCTTACCCTAATTTAAGGATATGTAGCAATGTACTGGTAAGTCCTGGTTATTAATTTCTTTTGGTAGGAGTGGTATTTTTTTTTATTTTAGAAACAAGAAAAGTTTCTTGCTCATGAGAAAGCAGTCACAATACAGATTTGTGATAAGGGGACACTTTAGTATTAATACGACAGCAAAAATATTCCTTCTTTGACGAATTACGTTTTCTGCTACGATATGCAGATGGAAGGGTCAGAATTTAGCGTTAAGTTTGAGATGTGATGGAACGGTAGAGTCGCAGTATGAATATGCAGGCGACAGATCTGCAGCAACTTCGTCAACATGGACCAGTATCTCTTAAGACACGTTTCCAGCACCTTGTAGAATTCATGCCACAAACAATTCAGTCTGTTCAAGGGGCAAGAGAAAAGGCTACCCAGTACAAGAAGTGTGTACCTGCTTAACAGGTCTGGTCAATGAGCGTACTTGCGTGTGATTATTACTAATCATTTTTTAGCGAAACTGATTGATCAAGTTTTTGGGTATAAACCAAGAAAGTAAAGATTTTGTGTATACCCAAGGCCAAGCTGTAAACTTAAGCATATATAAAGCGACGACAAGATTTCAGCATCACTTCTGACCTGGACTCTGACCTTTCATTGTCAACATGGTCAGTCTTCTCTCTCAATATTAATAGTGACAATTTTAATATAAATCTCATATAAAACTCATAATATACTTTAAGCCAGTTTCAACCGTATCTCCCGTAGCATCTCAGTATTTTTCTGAGAATCTATTGATCGTCAGCGCTGCCCAGCTGGTGGGATCCTCCTGCGTAAATGGCTGCTTGATTCACGGAGGAATGTCCCGTGGCTCCATTGGAGGATTTGGCAGGTTATCCTACGGTGGACTTGGCTAATCCCGTTATGGATTTGGAGATTCTCACCTCCGTTGGTGTTGGTCGCAACAATGGGCTTGGATTTGGTCTTGGTGTTTTTTGGAGGTGGTCATGATTTTGGATCTGGACTTGGTATTAATTGTGGCGGCATCGGATTTCGTTGTGGTATTGGGCTAGGATCTGGTGTTGGTATTAATGGAAGTGGCCTTTCTGGAGCATTGAACAATTGCCGCTATTAAGGGGAACTTTTTAATGCGAAATTTTTGGCAAAATTAAAATAAAACGAAAGTTTGATACCTATTTCCTGATTCTTTGTTCTGTACGTGTTTTTTTTTCCACTCCAAACAGGTGTCAGTAGAAATATTAGATAGTGTTCTATCCTCTTTTCCCTCCTTACACACACACACATATATACCCATATATATACACATAAATATATACCCATATATATATATATATATATATATATATATATATATATATATATATATATATATATATATATATATACACATATATATACACATATATATACCCATATATATATATACACATATATATACCCATATAATATATATACACACATATATATACCCATATATATATACACACATATATATATACCCATATATATACACACATATATACCTATATACACACATATATATATACCCATATATATACACACATATATACCTATATACACACCCATATATATACACTCACACTTAACACATGTATAACGCGCGCACACGTCCACGCACGCACTCAAACCCAAAACTAACGCTTACACAAGTATATAAGTACTCAGGCCAATTACCATCTCACTCTGACTTTTCTCTCCCCACCTCTCTCCCTCCCCTGCTCCCCCTCTCTCTTCCTCCTCCCCCTCCTCTCCCTCTTTCCCTCCCTCTTTCTCCCTCTCCCCCTCCCCTCTCTCTCCCCTTATTTCCTCCTCTTTCCCCCTCCACATCTCAGTCTCCCTTCGCCACTGTCTCCCCCTGTCTCCCTCTGCTCCACACGCACACACACACTTACGAAGCAAGAAAACAGGAGGAGAAAAAGCGATTGAAAGTATCATGAAAGCAATAGGATATGACGACATGACCCAGCTGACAAATGTTCGGAGAATTGGGTGGTTTACAAGAGGGAAAAAAGGCCAGACAAAGTGATTTTCAAGGCAGATATCAGCTCGAAACAGGATTCTGCAGGAGAAAGCACGACTAAGGGAGACACCAGAGTTCTGGAGAGTGTACATCGACCGAGACAGAACACAAGAAGAAAGGAAGCTCCTGAAAGAGAGGGTAAAAAGACATGAGGAAGAACGAACGAGAGGCTATGATGGAGATGAACAAACCCAAACCCATGTGGAAGGGCAAACATAACCTCCTCCAGAACCACCCACAGAAGGCATCCAACCACGGCAACCCCAATGCAACCAAACGATCTAAACCAGAACCCACACACTGTACCCTCTGCCTCCACCCCCTCATCACACCCCACCCCCAACAGCAACCCCCATAGGCCCTATGCCTCCACCCCTCATTACAAACCCCACTCCCACAGCAACCCCCCATAGACCCCCCCAGGGCTCCCACTTCCCCAACCCTACCATTCTCCCCAAACCACAGCTTTAGAAAAGTTGAAGGTTTGGTATATGAACGCGGACGGAATAACGAATAAATGCGAGGAGTGGCACGAAAGACATCAGAAACAGATAACAAAACTCACTGGGACGATAACAGACGCAATCTTCCCACCTGGATATCAGTTCCTGGGGAAAGATAAAAGGAGCAGAGGTGGAGGAGGGGTTGCACTGCTCATTAAAAACCGATGGGGATTTGAGGAAATGGAATGGACGAGATTGGAGAAAGGGATTACATAGGTATAATTCAGTCTGGGGGACATAGGATAGTCATTGCAGTGATGTATAACCTGCGACAGAACTATAGAGTTGATGAAGCCGTGTTCGAGAGTTGATGAAGCCGTGTTCGAGAGTTGATGAAGCCGTGTTCGAGAGTTGATGAAGCCGTGTTCGAGAATTGATGAAGCCGTGTTCGAGAGTTGATGAAGCCGTGTTCGAGAGTTGATGAAGCCGTGTTCGAGAGTTGATGAAGCCGTGTTCGAGTTGATGAAGCCGTGTTCGAGAGTTGATGAAGCCGTGTTCGAGAGTTGATGAAGCCGTGTTCGAGAGTTGATGAAGCCGTGTTCGAGAGTTGATGAAGCCGTGTTCGAGAGTTGATGAAGCCGTGTTCGAGAGTTGATGAAGCCGTGTTCGAGAGTTGATGAAGCCGTGTTCGAGAGTTGATGAAGCCGTGTTCGAGAGTTGATGAAGCCGTGTTCGAGAGTTGATGAAGCCGTGTTCGAGAGTTGATGAAGCCGTGTTCGAGAGTTGATGAAGCCGTGTTCGAGAGTTGATGAAGCCGTGTTCGAGAGTTGATGAAGCCGTGTTCGAGAGTTGATGAAGCCGTGTTCGAGAGTTGATGAAGCCGTGTTCGAGAGTTGATGAAGCCGTGTTCGAGAGTTGATGAAGCCGTGTTCGAGAGTTGATGAAGCCGTGTTCGAGAGTTGATGAAGCCGTGTTCGAGAGTTGATGAAGCCGTGTTCGAGTTGATGAAGCCGTGTTCAGAGTTGATGAAGCCGTGTTCGAGAGTTGATGAAGCCGTGTTCGAGAGTTGATGAAGCCGTGTTCGAGAGTTGATAAACGCCGTGTTCGAGAGTTGATGAAGCCGTGTTCGAGAGTTGATGAAGCCGTGTTCGAGAGTTGATGAGAGGCCGTGTTCGAGAGTTGATGAAGCCGTGTTCGAGAGTTGATGAAGCCGTGTTCGAGAGTTGATGAAGCCGTGTTCGAGAGTTGATGAAGCCGTGTTCGAGAGTTGATGAAGCCGTGTTCGAGAGTTGATGAAGCCGTGTTCGAGAGTTGATGAAGCCGTGTTCGAGAGTTGATGAAGCCGTGTTCGAGAGTTGATAAGCCGTGTTGAGAGCGAAGCCGTGTTCGAGAGTTGATGAAGCCGTGTTCGAGAGTTGATGACGCCGTGTTCGAGAGTTGATGACGCCGTGTTCGAGAGTTGATGACGCCGTGTTCGAGAGTTGATGACGCCGTGTTCGAGAGTTGATGACGCCGTGTTCGAGAGTTGATGACGCCGTGTTCGAGAGTTGATGACGCCGTGTTCGAGAGTTGATGACGCCGTGTTCGAGAGTTGATGACGCCGTGTTCGAGAGTTGATGACGCCGTGTTCGAGAGTTGATGACGCCGTGTTCGAGAGTTGATGACGCCGTGTTCGAGAGTTGATGACGCCGTGTTCGAGAGTTGATGACGCCGTGTTCGAGAGTGGATGACGCCGTGTTCGAGAGTGGATGACGCCGTGTTCGAGAGTGGATGACGCCGTGTTCGAGAGTGGATGACGCCGTGTTCGAGAGTGGATGACGCCGTGTTCGAGAGTGGATGACGCCGTGTTCGAGAGTGGATGACGCCGTGTTCGAGAGTGGATGACGCCGTGTTCGAGAGTGGATGAAGCCGTGTTCGAGAGTGGATGAAGCCGTGTTCGAGAGTGGATGAAGCCGTAGTCTAGAGATGATGAAGCCGTGTTCGAGATGGATGAAGCCGTGTTCGAGATGGATGAAGCCGTGTTCGAGAGTGGATGAAGCCGTAGTCTAGAGATGATGAAGCCGTAGTCTAGAGATGATGAAGCCGTAGTCTAGAGATGATGAAGCCGTAGTGTAGAGATGATGAAGCCGTAGTGTAGAGATGATGAAGCCGTAGTGTAGAGATGATGAAGCCGTAGTGTAGAGATGATGAAGCCGTAGTGTAGAGATGATGAAGCCGTAGTGTAGAGATGATGAAGCCGTAGTCTAGAGATGATGAAGCCGTAGTCTAGAGATGATGAAGCCGTAGTCTAGAGATGATGAAGCCGTAGTGTAGAGATGAAGCCGTAGTGTAGAGATGATGAAGCCGTAGTCAAGAGATGATGAAGCCGTAGTCTAGAGATGATGAAGCCGTAGTCTAGAGATGATGAAGCCGTAGTCTAGAGATGATGAAGCCGTAGTCTAGAGATGATGAAGCCGTAGTCTAGAGATGATGAAGCAGCATTCGAGAGTTGATAAAGATGTATTTAAGGGTTTACGATGCGGCAGTCAAGGATTGACGAAGCCTTGTTTAGGGATGTCAAAATCCTTTTTCATACAATGTTAAAGGTGTACTTAGTGGGAAACATTGTCAAATACATAGACTCGCTGTGCTGCGAGTATTTGACATAGAGAGTTTGTCACCTAGAGATCATTCACATATTCAATGCTGCCTCTGAGTGTTCCCATCCCCTTGTTGCCAGTGAGGGAATTTTGATCAAAGAAAGCTGACCTATTCTCCCCTTGACTCGGTCCTGATTGCCTCCCATTCCTCACGACCTACTGCGTATGACCCCTAATGGGTTAATTAAGCGCTTTCTCCATCATTATAATGTATTAATATTCTACTCGCTTTTACATAAAGAAATATGGACAAATGAAACGAATAATTCATTTTTTATTCACAAGCTCATGAAAGTGTAAATAAAGATATTAGCATATAATAAATACATTTTATTCATAATAAATAGTTCTGACTTTACATCATTTTTCAGCATGGGTATCATAGTTTTTATAATGGTACAATTAGTTAAAAAAATGAAAAAAAAAAATTATCACATGAATAGTTACAACAGTTCACAATATTTTTTTTTATGAAAATAAGGCTCTTTTGGAAATACTGCCTAAAAAAGTACATTATTTTTAATGAATCATATTATACAAGGAAGTTCGAAAAGGTCTTACTATAGCGATCAGTAATATATATACACACACACTATATATATTATTTTTTTTTACAATTTTCATTTAGTTCTGCAATTACTTTCCATACCCATATCTTCTACCGTATAAACCATGGCCACCAATACCACCATGGCCACCAATACCACCACCGATAAAACCACCATGGCCAATACCTCCTAGTGATCCCCCAAAGCCTCCTAAAGAACCGCCGTAACCTCCATGACCTCCAAAGCCGTAGCTAGTAGTTGAACTAACTAGGCCACCTATGGCTGGGACAATGATTGCCCCACCGCCGTAGTGACCTCTACCAAATCCGCCTCCAAAGCCGCCACCGTGGCCTCCTCCAAAGCCGCCACCGTGGCCTCCTCCAAAGCCGCCACCGTGGCCTCCTCCAAAGCCGCCACCGTGGCCTCCTCCAAATCCGCCACCAAGTCCGCCACCGAAACCGCCTCCAAAGCCTCCAAGTCCTCCGCCGTAGAGACGACCAGCTCTGCAGGAGCCCATCATTAGAGCGCTACTTACGATCATCAGCCACACGTTCTGGGGGATAGCAACATACATATCACCGCATACGAAACACTATTTTGAAATCAATAAAACGTTAAAAATATTTGACATGAAAACCACTTTTAACAGTGACAAACAAAGCAGCAGCATTGCAAAACGTCCCATGGTGCAATGACACTGATTCTTTGTCAATAATGATTTTTCCCACCATTTATTTTCATGGGTTATGGTGAAATTGCCAAGATTAAAAAAAATGTATTTTCAGTTCATATACAGAGATGTTGTGCACTAAGTTAAAAACACTTGATTAGGAACCGAGACAAATGGTTCTCCTCGACATATGAGAAAACACGTAATATCTCGTACTGTTTGAGAGGTATACTACCATGGTTTTAGGAAGTTGAGAGCAGAGTTGTCGACTGGTGGTGTTGCTGTGTCGACGCCTTTATATACTGGTTGCTAGTTCCTCACCTCTGATCTCCCTTGACGCAAGGCCGCATGCAATTGGTTCTCAGCGACTGACCATGAGTAGTATCATGTGGTGCATTAGCAATGTTATGTAGAACGCGCTTTACTTGGGTCGTGGGGAGGGTCACGCTAAACACCTTAATTACATGAGAAATTCGACTACTATAATAAAAGGGAACCGAATATCAACCGTTTTCGTGATGTATAAACTAAATTATCAAGGAATACAGTGCTGTATCACTATATAAATATGCAGAGCCACACCTGAGGTTAAATACAGCTGATGGATGTAAACACCTCCGTTTTACATATATTAATGCTAATTGCTATTATATATTAAATCATAGTAAATTCGTATAGCAGTGATTTTCATCATTTTTTCTGCACATTAAAAATTTTAGGTACAATATGCACATAGCGGAAACACAGTATTTACCGTAAAATATAAAGTTTCAAAATTTTTAAGCAAATTAACTTTTCAAAGCGTGTTTGAGAAAAAAATATCCACGTGATCTATTAAATATGCATCTTTTCTTATCAAATATTTAAGATGATTATTTACCTTATTAATTTCACACGTTAAATTTTTAAGTAATATAATAAGTTATTTTATTAGCTTGTAAATATGTAAAGATTAAAAATCCCACTGCTGAAGTAAAAAGATTAATTGTTTACTTAATAAGACCGCGGGTTGTTAAATTGTGATTAAAATCCAAGTTCTGTGGAAAGGAAAGTGGGTTGTCAGGGACTCGAGATGGTTGACACATATAAAACAGAGGTGATTCATACGAGGTGTGTATATGATTTAGGATGTGCGTACGTTTAAAACGTGTACGCAAACACAGCTGTTAAAAACCGTTCTTTGTGGTACCATAGAGGTGAGATTGAGATCCCTAGTGTGAGACGTTTCTCACACTAGGGATTTTATAAATCCATATTAAGTCATAAAGGCCCCAATGGGGGAAATACCCCTTAATAAAATGGCCTGATTGTTGCATACGTTATTTCCACACTTGATTTATGGTCCATAATGGTCTGTAACGTATGGTCCACATGGAATGGTCTTTAGTATAAAATCCATAATGAATTGTCTCTAATGTATAGTCTATAAGGGAAAGTCTGTAACTTGCGGTCAATTAGGAATGGTCTGTAATGTATGGTCCATAATGGTCTGTAACGTATGGTCCATAAGGAATGGTCTGTAATGTAAGATCAATAATGGTCTGTCATAAATGGTCCAAACCGAATTACTTTTAAAATACGGTTCATGAGTCTCGATCTTTTTCAAGCATTGAATCTCCTTATATGCTGAATGGATGGCAGACATAACATATAGGCTCACCCATACGAAATTACGTCTTTAACGTACGGTTCTTGAGATAATCTTGAGACTGCGTCTCTTTCGATATTAAACGAATGACTGACATAACTTTTAGGCTCATCCTTCGGTCATGTAAACAAAGAGGGAGAACTCATTTCCACAACAAATTCCTACTCTTACCGAACTTGTAATCTTATGAACTAAATAAAAGTGAAGGCGAAGGACTCTAATGATCAAAATATCATAGTGAAAGTGGTAAATGAGTGTCCAAGATAACGACCGACCTTGGCCGATTTAAAATGACTAGATGACGTGGAACTACAACAATGACATTTATATATTTTTTTTCAGCTTTGACAAGCTGTCATTTTTTTCCATATCATCTTCACGTACATCTCAGGATTTCCGTTTCCAATCATAACTGTTACCAAGAACTTCCTGGCGATACCGTTGTCCTTTAAAGAGAATTTAACTGATATTGAGAGGGAAAAAAAAAACAGGCATTTATAAGAGTGACGATAGTGAGGAAATTGATAATCATGATGATGACGATCATGATGATCATGATGATGACGATCATGATGATGACGATCATGATGATGACGATCATGATGATGACGATCATGATGATGACGATCATGATGATGACGATCATGATCATGATGACGATTATGATCATGATGATGACGATCATGACGACGACGAGTGTACAGACTATGAAGATAATCATATAAAAAAATAAAATAATGGAAATGAAAATTCTATTGATTTTTTCAATGATGATTATGATACCAATAGTAGTAAATATAGCAGTAATAATAATTATAATAAGTCCTTTCTTAAATTTTCTTTTATACGTTTAAAGATATATTTTTTAAATTTATGTTAATGTAAATATTAATAAATTTGTACTAAAAGAGCCTTAGAAAACTTACCTAACCTTATTATAACAAGCGCAATTTAAATTTAGCCTAATGCAAATAAAAATATTTTAGATAGGTTTACAATAATTTAATAATAAACAAACGCAATGAATTTTTTTTTTCGTTAGATTCAGAATGATTTTTTTCGAAATTAATGCACATACAAATTTTCGATTGCCTTATTCGGCAAGAAGACCGTTGCACGTTTTAACTATTCGGCACAATATATATATATATATATATATATATATATATATATATATATATATATGTGTGTGTGTGTCAGAAACAGGCGGGTATATACAGAGAGAGATCGCATTCAGCAGGACTCGAACTCCCTACAGGAAAACCGGCAAGGTTCCAGGTAATGCACTCTACCACTCAACACGAAAATACCTATAAGCTGGGTAGCCTAGTTGCACAGCCTGGACACATGAGTGAGCCTTAAGCATGGATCAAGCTATTTCAATCTCATCCTGTATGTCCTGACCTTACAAGCTATTTTTATATCAATGCACCACGCAGAAACAGGCTGGCATTTGTGGCCTCTCTTTATTATATATATTTGCATATTTAATGTATATTATATATGCAGATACAGTTGCAGACAGGCAATCTCAAAAATGTTCATTATGTAAGGGAATGCTTATTCCACCATAGACATTAGCACAGGAATGATAAAAATTAAATACCTTATTTCCGTTGAAATAAAAATGTTTTTACTCATTACTTGGACTTTTGAATTTGTTAATGGTTGTTAAAGGCACTTGTCGATAGTGTGTGAGTGTGTGTACTCCCCTGGTTTTGGTTGCAGGGGTCGATTCACAGCTCCTAGCCCCGCCTCTTCACTGGTCGCTACTAGGTCATTATTCCTGCTCCATGAGCTTTATCATACCTCTTCTTAAAGCTTTGTATGGATCCTGCCTCCACTACATCACTTCCCAGACTATTTCACTTCCTGACAACTCTCACCTTATTGTACTCACCTAATTGTGGTTGCAGGGATCGAGACTCAGCTCCTGGCCCCGCCTCTGTGACTGAAGAAATACTAACATTCCTGTGATTCATCTGAGTCTTCAACTTCCAATTGTGACCCCTTGTTGTTGTGTCCCATCTCTGGAACATCCTGTCTCTGTTCACCTTGTCAATTCCTCTCAGTATTTTATATGTCGTTATCATATCACCCCTATCTCTCCTGTCCTCCAGTGTCGTCAGGTCGATTTCCCTTAACCTCTCCTCGTAGGACATACCCCGTGTGTACGTGAGAGAGAGAGAGATAGCGTGAGAGTATAAGCAATTCTCACAATCGTGAGGTAGTGTGTTAATGTTGATATTCTTAATCACATATGTAATATTAAAATTTGTGGATAAAGTACTATGTACTCTGATGCAGAGTTTGCAGGTTCGAGTCCTGCTTTGGACGTAGAGATAATGTTTTTAAATAATTTCGCCTGTTTGCAAACTGTTAAGTGTGTGTGTGTTTGTGTATATATATATATATATATATATATATATATATATATATATATATATATATATATATATATATATATATATATGCACACACACAAAACAACCACGGGGATTAGAATGATAGCTCTAGGCCTCTCGTGTTGCAATCAACATATCAGGAGCTTACAAAGTTGCAGAAAAGAGGTTGCTTTGCAACTTGTATCGCTTGGTTTCCTATATTTGCATAATATTATATATTATATTATACTAAGAAGTTGCTGACAAATATATAACACCTTCCCTCTTGGCCAAGCAAATATATAATTTAATGAGATTTTTTTAAACTATTAAGATACTGATTAAAAATGACCAACTCTGTGAGGAAACTCAACTCTCTCATGTTCCCAGAAGGCTTAAAAATTACAGAGCATATGACATTGCCTTAAGGCAAACACATGTCTATTTTACAAAGAATTCAAAGGATTGATTTTGAAGGAATGAAGCGTACTTATTGCACTTTCGCAATCCATAAAGTATTTTTATTTATGGACAGTACGTATTTTCTCTCCTCTGACGATGAGTGTCAAGTCCAGTTCTAGAAATGGTACCTCCCTACACTTTATATATGTCGTGCCGAATAGGTAAACTTGTGATTTTGGCTTAAATAGCAACGCTCTTCTTGCCGATTAGGGCAAGCGAAAATTTGTGTATCCAATAATTTCACAAAACTCATTCTGAACTTAGGGAAAAAATATATTTCATTGTGTTTGTTTATTATTAAATTATTGTAAACTTATCTAAAATATATTTAGTTGGATTAGGTTAAACTAAATTGCGCTTGTTATAATAAGGTTAGGTAAGTTTTCTATGGTTCTTTTGGTACAAAATTATTCAATTTTTCATTACATAAATGAAAAAAAAATATATCTTTAAACGCAAAAGAGAAAATTTTAGAAAGGACTTAATTTTAAATGAGTTCTTGCTAATTGACCAGTTTTACCTATTTGGCACGATATGTACATGTATTATATACCGAACAAACCGAACTCTTAAAATTTTGACTATTCTAATTTTTTTTTTACTTAGTGGTATATTTTATCACTGACAATTATTTTTACTTATTTTTGGACCAAACTTATGAACTTCATCTAACCTAACTTTAACCAAAATATTTTTTTAAGCAAAATGTCAAACACGCAGAACCTGCGTGTTTGAAATATTTAACAAATTATCGTTACGCCTCGGGAAAACGAAGTCATACTCATTGCCACGAAAAATCAACTGAAAAGGGTAAATAATTTTAATGTCCAGTGTAGTGGGGAACCATCAGCATTGGTGAAATATCTGGGAATCCCCTTTGACCCAAGCATGTCAGGAGAACTGATAGGGAACAGTGTAGTAAAGAAAGCGAATGTAAGACTAGAATTCCTCGAGAGACAGGCACAGTGCCTACCTGCTGAAGTTCGCAAGACCCTTTGTATATCTCTCACACAATGCCATATAGATTACTCTTGCTCTTCATAGTACTCTGTCTTAACAAAACAGATCTATAAGAAAGACTGCAAATCACCCAGAACAAAAGGGGGAGATTCATCCTGGACCTGAGTCCAAGAGAGCATGTAGGCCAGGATGAATTTCAACAACTGGATATGCTGAATGTTGAAGACAGAGTAAAACAACTGAAGTTAAATCAAGTTTATAAAATTGTCCAGAATATTTTGCTGCCAAGTTTATCAAGGCTTGGAACCAAAAAGTATAGTACTAAGGGAAGGGAACACAACTTTTTAGTACCCACAGTTGGTGGTCAGGCTTCAAACACCTTTTATTGTACAGCAATAAAGGAGTGGAACAGACTGCCTGCACATGTCAATGCCTGTCATAGCATGAGCCAGTTCAGGAAGAGAGCTAAAAGTTACTTAATGAATGAAGCTACAGAAATGGAGGAGACTGATTTATTGTATAGCTAACATACATGTACCTATTACTGTAACACTGATGTGCCTATTACTGTGATCTAATCCTCTCTTTAATGTTAATGTAAATAACATAGTAAATTTCTAGTAAATCTCCTTGTAACTGCTTTTCACATAGTTGTGTTATGTAGCTTTTTTAACTGTTAAGATTTAAATAAGATATTTCAAGGACCCTAATGAAAATAAGTCACTGAGTTTTCTAGGTTATCCTGGGTAATCTGCACATATGCTGCTATGTATGACAATTTATGTAACTGTATTTATGTGTACCTGTACCTGAATAAACTTATAAGTGCCAAATAAGCAAAATGATTTTTTTTTTTGCCATAAATCAGCTTAAATCAGTCTGAGCGTAACGAAACAATCCTTTATATCACTGGTAATTAAATAAAAAATGTTATTTACAAAGTTTAATTCTTAACCGAGTTTGGCCTATTCGGCAGTTTCGGGTAATTAGGTACGACACGTATATACATTAACACTTCATTGAATCTAATTGATTATACATACGATACCGTATGGGGACAAGGTTGATTTCATTAAAACTCACTGAATAATTAATACTTTTACTTGTACTTTTAAATACCCTAACGTATGTTAAGTAATTAATTCAATAATTATAATGTTTTCACATGTTTGTTGTTGTCTGGTGCGCCGCCTCAGATTCACCACTCGGAATATATTTTGTGGAATACATTTCAGTTACTTGTATTTAGTTCTTTGCCTTTAATAATTGGAGGTGAGACAAATGTGAATAGCTATATTTAATATTACTTTATTTTTAAGTAGTCTTCTCTTTTAT